>JBBYHO010000006.1:9721552-9741099 GCA_038382025.1 Adansonia gregorii
AGAGAGAGAGAGAGAGAGAGAGAGAGAGAGAGAGAGAGAGAGAGAACTCTTATTAGATGTTCCCTTTTGTAAATTTGTTTCTACTAAAATTGGCTATTCTGTTCTGAGCTCATGCAAAAGCTGCCTAGCACTGGCACATGGATACCACATAACCATATCTGTAACTATCTCTCTTTCTTGCCTCCCCCCCCCAATATATGCCAGTTCTTATTGATTAAATTGTAGATTTTGAGTTTAATGTTCTTAAGAAAAGAGTGATAGTAAACAAAAGAAGGTAACAAGAAGAAATAAAAATGTAAAAGGAAAGGTTAGATGCAAAATTTCCGTGCATATAGAACATTGCAAGGTAATTTTAATTGTTTTTTTCTTTTATTGATAAAGAAAAATTAGTGGCAAAGTAATCAAGCTAATGTGCATGTTTGATTGCTTCAATTATATTGTGAATTAAATGAGGTGATAAAAAAGAGTGGTAGAAAAATCACAAATTTGTGAAATTAACCTATTTACAGAATTTTGCTAAAAGAGGGTCGAAAAACAAGATTTACCTGTTTCTTTTAGCATTCTAAAGAACATTGGATAATGCCGCTCTCAATTGTCCTGGCCATTGTTCAGTGCTATCATGAACCAACTTTGAAAAACTCAGCGGCTGGCAATGGAGTGAATGACAATAAATTTCTCAACCTACAGGTCAGTGTTCTGTACTCTGTCCTCTTCAGTGGTTTTAAGACGAAATCCTTGATTTAGAAAGACAAGTTGCAACATCGATTATAGAAAAGTTTTCCGTTCTATATTATTTGTTTAATTTTGTCATTCTACCTGCTTGTCTCTGTTATTGACTTGGTCACCCGCTTCCTCCTCATCCCTACTGTGTCATCCAACTGATACAATTGACTTTAATAATTTCTACTTCTAGATAAAGCCATATAATCTAACAACGCTAATATTTATATATCTAGAATTTTCTCGCATTTTAGCACTGACTATACAATTGTAAATCTAAACTAGTTGGTGACTTGAAATCAAAGCTATTATAATTATGTGTGCAACTTGAATAAGAATTGATGTTGAATTTTATTTTAACTTTGTTACTCTACCACATTCTCCAAAAGTTGATATCTACTGCTTAGATTTCTTTTATTTTATTTCACGTTTCCTTTAACTTTAGTACCTTCAAACTATTTTACTTGGTGCTTATGTCCCATGTATATTGGTCCAAATAAATGTCTTGACTGATCATAGGATTAAGCATGTTCCTAATGTTTGATACGCTATGTTTTATATGTAGACTCTTTTATTTCTATGAAAATTAATAAATTTAGCAGTAACACTGGTAAAGGTGAATTATACTTCACTCCGCATGTATAAATCATTGTTATTTTTATTGCAAAGTTATTTTAGAAATGCATAATTCCCAGAAACCAGCATTATGATGAGTGTTGGGAGGAGTAATGCTGCTGAGTTGAAGTGATGAGCGATCATCCCTATATTGATTGCAGGAGAGATGTTCAAGCTTTTGTCAACATCATTAAGATTAGCTCTGGTTTCTGATACTTTATGGGTGTAATAAGGATTAAAGTTTTTTAATAACTAATTTTGGACATGAATTATCAACAAGTCATGTTAATCTATTGCCTAGAGATCAAAATTTGGGCAGAGCATTCAAGGTTTATGCTGCCTCAAGCACAGAAGCGATGCATTTGCATGCCAAATAGCTTCAGCGAATGTGGACCTGTGGTGGAAAGGTGGGGATGTCGAGTATGTTCAAGAGAATTCTAGATGGAAAGAGACTTTAGCAGCATAATTATCTATGTTATTATGCTGTTTCTGAGTACAGAAAGAAATGTGTTCTGGAAATTTCAACCCTTAATCTGATGATATTGGAGTTAGTGATATTAATCCTTTATAATTATGTGATATACTCGAACTAAAAGAAACAAAGTTAAATGGTTGCATGTAGTTGTCATTTAAAAAATATGGGCTAAATTGGTGCTGCGGCATTTGGCATGACCATGGAAAAGTGAGTGTAAGTTTTCTTGTTGACATTTACTTTCTCAATATTACACTGTTGTGTATATAAAAAATTATTATTATTATTGTTTTTTTTGCTACATATGAAAAGTGCATGTTTAAATTTTTTATCAGATTTTGCTTTAGTGAATGTGGGTAGATATAAGATTCTTTACTAACCCTAACATGCTTTCTTATGATTTTTCGTTTCCATTTTTTAACTGATTGTGGATAAAGGCAGACATTTGAAAAGGGAGTGGCAACAAAGTCTTTTACCTCAACACACTTTGATGGTAATTCCTTTCTTTTTGTTGCCTTTTTTAATATAAAGGTTGTTTTGTTGCTTATCATACATACATAAGGAACTTATATGGCATAATGTGGGGAGATGTAGCTGACATATGGAAAGTTTGTATTCTTGATGCCTTTTTTCCTCATATATCTAATACATTAAGGGATGATGCTATTTTATCCTCCCCGCCAAACATCGAGCCACGTATTCTTTTGTTTGTTTGTTTTGTTTTGGTTTGGTTTTTTTTATTTTTTTTGCAATTCTTTTCCTGTTAACCCAGCTGATATTACAAAATGAAGTCATTTTGTAAAATTTTATTTGTATTGCGTACAAGACAAAGAAACATTCACTTGTTTCTGGCTAAGTCTCTCTCCATATCTTTGTCAGGCTTCCCATGTAAAAGAATCTGTCTCCAAATTTCCAAACTACCATTACTTAATATTCTTAACTTCTAGAGGAACCCTTTTCTGCTAGGGTGAGAAAACGCATCCCATTGCCTAGACAAAGCCAATTAAGTGCATGAGACTCGGGTGACTCTAAAATTCAGGAAAAAAATAAAATTCCAAGAACACAAAGCCTAAGTTCTCGTAACTTTTATGCACTTGATTGTGATATTGTTAATTTCATAGTGGTACCATTCATAAAGGAATTTAAGTGGCTTAAAATAATGTTTATTGCTTAATTTAAGTTTGCCATGAAGCACGGTATGCAATTACTTGTTAAACATTATTTTGATGCTGTCCTTTTATGCTGTTATTTGATGGATCATCATATTTCTCCTAATATTATGCTGATTAGTATTACTTATAAGTAGTACATATTCGAAACAGTCATAAAGCTAGCATGTTATTCTTCTGGAGTTTGGATGAGTTGTGGGTTAAATAACTTAATTTAAAACATGCATTGATGGTAAAACAGCATCAAGTTTGAGTTTATTCATGCTCTAATAGACTTGTATTCTTACTCTCTGAATGTTCTGTTGCTTTGTTTTCGAAGCATGATAAACAGCTTACCGTGATTCACACAACAATAATAGTAATTGGCTACCATTCAACACACTCAAACACCCTGAATAATATAGTCGATTATATTTACAAGACTTTATCATTTCAGAATAAGGTAACAAGCAGTGAAAGTTCTAAGCAGTTTTAACTTTATACTCTATACTGGGGACATAGACTTTGTGCATGTTGGAATCTGTAACATTTTTGCAGACCATTGACTTTACTGCACTGATTGATGTAGCGATTAGTGGTAACATATATTAGACTTGTAAACTTAAGTGGTATTATGTTGCACAGACTAATTTTTAGTGCATTATCTACTCTGTCTTCCTTGTTTAATTGAATGTCTACATTTCGAAACCATTCTACCTGTCCGATTCTCACCCGAGGGTTTGGACAAAAAAACACTTCGGTCAAGGCTAAAAGACATCAATTTTTTTTCCTTATACCAAGATTCCACCGTAATTACTTGCATTAAAAAATTGATGTCACCATTTTGTTGTAGAATCCTTGAAGAACCTTTTGGGTATGGTTGATGACTTAAATGTGAAGAAGCCATTAGATGTAGTGTTTGCTTTCCTCTTTGGTCAAGCCTTGTGGTTAATTTCTGCACAACTAGCAAATGCAAGTGAAATTAGTAGTGGAGATGCCGTTTATGAGATTGGAGAGTTATTTGAGTTAGGAATCCAGCTATCATATCTGCTTTTACTAGTAGGATTACTTGGGGTTGGAACCTTCTTTGTGATCCGTCAAGTCCTTGTGCGTAGAGAACTTGACCTTTCTGCCAAAGAATTGCAGGTAAGAGTCTGTTTTCCTGTGCTAAAGAATGCTAATTTAAATTGCTCTGCAATTATGTTTATTTAAGTTATACATTTCTAAGTATCTAATGAGGATTTATTCAAGTTACAGTAACAAAACTAAAAGCAAAATAGAGAATATTTTTGACACTTTTTTCTTAGATTTACAGTGAATGTTGACTGCTCCTTTACGCTTACATTAGTCCTTAATATGAGTATTTAATTTCAGGAGCAAGTCAGAAGTGGAGATGCCAGTGCAACTGAGCTTTTTGAGCTAGGTGCTGTTATGTTGAGAAGAAAATTCTACCCAGCTGCTACTAAATTTTTGCTTCAGGCAATTGAAAAATGGGATGGAGATGATCAAGATCTTGCGCAGGTATGATATCATCTGGATCTTCCATATCTCACAAGTAGAAGCAATGTGTTGGGCATCTATAATTGGTGTGGCTCCTTTGAAGCATGTGGCGTAAAGGATGGTTATGTTATTGTTAGAAATTGGTAGTAAGATAGAGAAAAAATACTTTGATTATGTTATATAATTTCAACCCATTCTGGAGTATTTATGCAGGGAATAGATTCGGTTATGCTATAGTTGAGAAACTAATCCTAGATAAGTAAGGAAATTAGTTACAAGAAATCTAATCCTTAATTTAAAATTTAAAAGAGTCCATAAGTTACAAATCCTATCCTAATCCTAAGTGTATTTTCTAACACTCTCCCTCAAGCTGGAGAATAGATGTTTTCCATTCCTAGCTTGGACACACTATCCTGGAATTGTGCACCATTTAACCCCTTTGTGAAAATGTCTGCCATTGGTTGCTACTAGTTACATATGGAGTACAAATTACTCCACTTATCAATTTTTCTTTTATAAAGTGTCTATCTAACTCTATATGTTTATTTCAGTCATGCTACACTGGATTGTGTTCTATGTTTATTGCAGATTTGTTATCATAATAAAACCTCATAGATCCTTTCTTCTTGATCTTTAAGTCATCTAGAATCATCCTCAACCACAGTAATTCACGTACACCTTGTGCCATTGCCCTAATTCTGCCTCTGCACTTGATCTAGCTAACACGTTCCATTTCTTACTCCTCCACGTGACTAGATTACCTCCAAAGGAATGTATAATACCTTATAGTTGACCTCCTGTCCATTAATGAACTTGCATAATCAACATCAGTATAGGCCTCTAGCATCACCTCTGTATTCCTTCGAAACAATATGCCTTTTCTAGGATTAGCTTTCAAATAGGGCTAGTAGATGTACCTCTTTTGGTTTGTGCTTGAACAGACTTACTACACTCAATGCATAGGCTATGTAGATGTACCTCTTTTGGTTTATACATGAACTAACTTACTACACTCATTGCATAGGCTATGTCTGGCCTTGTATGTGAAAGATAAATGAATTTACTAACTAAACTCTGGTATATCTCTTTATCTACAGTAGGATCCTCAGGTGTGTCCCTAAGCTTATGATCCTGGTCAATAGGTGTATAGGCAGGTTTGCATGCTAGCTTCGTCTCTCCTTTAATAAGTCAATGACATATTTCTGCCATGAAATGAAGATGCCTTTCTTAGACCATGCTACTTCAATCCCTAGGAAATGTTTCAACCTTCATAGCTGTTGGATCTCAAATTCTTTCATCAAAGACTGCTTTAGGAACTTCATTTCTTGTTTACCATCCCCTGTTGCTATGATATCATCAACATACACCAATAAAATAGTAACTTGCCCTGTATTAGAATGCTTAACAAACAAGTTATGGTCCCCTTGACATTGTTTAAAACCCTAGCTATCATTACCTTTGCGAATCTCCCAAACCAAGCTCTAGGTGACTGTTTAAGCCCATACAATGCCTTTCTTGGTCTGCATACTCTGTTCTCTCCTAGATCATTTCCAAAACTAGGTAGAATCTCCATGTATATCTCATCTTCTAGGTCTCCATGGCAAAATGCATTCTTCACATCGAATTGTTAAAGATCCTAACTGAAATTAGTAGCTAAAGATAGCAAAACGCTCATTGTATTCATCCTTGCTACCGGCGAAAATGTTTCTTGGTAATCTACCCCAGATGTTTGTGTGTACCCTTTGCAACCAGCCTTGCATTATACCGTTCGAGTCCTTCATCAGTGCTGTATTTTAAGGAAAAACCCACCTACAACCCATTTGTTTTTTACCTTTTGGTAACTTAGTGACTTCCCAAGTTTTGTTTTTCTCCAAAGCCTCCATTTCTTCTCTCATGGCTTTTCTCCATTCCTTTTGACATAGCGCTTTAGATAGATTTTCAGAAACTACAATAGTATTTAGACTTACAAGAAAAGCTTTATGAGATGGTGAAATTTGTCAAAGGACAAAAAATGGGAAAATGGATATAGAGGACGTTTAGTACATTCTCTTGGTTTTCTCCTAAGTACAATAGGCAAGTATAGATCAGCGTTTTCAAAATCAGGTACAGGTTCAAAAATTGTTACCTCATTCTCAGGACTTGGAGTAGAGATTTGAACTTGTGCTGGATCTAGAATTGAATCTCTACTCCTTTCGTAAACCTGTCCAAATCTCCGAGTATCATAAATAGGTGCTGTTTGAGGTGCTATAGGTGTTGTTTGGACTACTGTAAGTTCTGTTTGAGGTGCTGTTTTGGGTATTGAAGGTTCTGGTTTACGTACTATAGGTGCTATTTGTGACTCAAGGGGAAGGAAGTTGTCTCTATCCATATTTTCCGTGTGTGAACCCTCCCCCTGAAGATGGGGTTGAGTAAAATATGACTTTCCTTCCTCAAAGGTTACACCAACTGTGACAAAGAATCTTCTTGTAGGTGGATGATAACATTTGTATCCCTTTTGGTGTGGAAGAATAACCTACAAAGACACACTTAATAGCTCTAGGATCTAGTTTTCCTCTATGGTTGCTCTGGGCATGAACAAATGAAATACACCCAAATACCCTAGGAGTGAGAGTGTTTGAGGTCTGTAGGTTAGGATAAAATGAAGATAGAACCTCAATAGGCGTCCTAAGTTCAAGGGATTTAGAGGGCAATTGATTAATAATATGGGTGGTTGTTAAAATAGCTTCTCCCCAGTATGACTTAGGAACATTTTGCTGGAATAGTAAAGCTCTTGTAGCAGCTAAAAGGTGATCATTTTTTCTTTCAACAACTCTATTCTGTTGTAGAGTATTGACACATGACGACTTGTGAATTATGTCTTCTCATTGAAAATAAAGGGACAAAACTTGGTTAACATAAACTAGGAATTGTCTAACCTTAATCTTTTAATTTTGACACCAAATTGGTTTTGAATCATGTTATGAAATCTAGGGAAAATAGTACTCGCTCTTGACTTATGCTTAAGTAAAAATATCAGGTTACCCTAGTGCAATCATCGATAAAGGATACAAACCACCTTGAACCTGTCACATTAGCAATAGTAGAAGGTCCCCAAATATCAGAATGGACAAAATGGAAAGGAACAAAACTTTTTTTTACTACTGGTAGAATACGGTGCTTTTTTATGTTTAGCAAACTCACACGCATCCCAATGAAAGTCTTTTGTTTATAATCCTTTAAACAAATAAGGAAATATAACTTGTAGAGGCCTAAATGAAGGGTTCCCAAACCGATGGTGATATAGCCAAATAAGGTCGATATTAGATGATGAAAGAGAAAATAATGATGACCTATCTCTGATACTTTTTGATTTCCTAACAGATTCCAAGTAGTAAAGTCCATCCTTTTCTCTAGCGAATAAAATCCTTTTACCCGAGACCTGATCTTGAAATACACTATAGGTAGAATAAAAAACCACATTACATTTCATTTCCGGAGTAATTTTCTGGATGGACAATAAGTTTGTGGAGTTTAGGAACATGAAGAACATTCTTTAGGACTAGTTAAGGAGAAATGTGTATGCCCCCTATACTAACTATTGTTGTGGGAGCTATATGCAGCAAGGATTTTTCGGTTGCTAGGGCAAGGGGAATACAAGTTAAATAATGAGGATGACAGAGTAATTATTTGTGGCTCTTGAATCAATGATCTGAGAGTCGAAAATTCTATGTGAAACATGTAAACCAGAACAAATGGATTTACCTGAGAGTGCTAGGCAGCCCATCCCCGCATACTTTGGATTTTTCTCAAGTCCCTAATAGATTTCTAAGAGTCTCAATTTCCTCTTTGTTAAATTTCACCTGTTTTGGATTAGTGTTTGTCTTGGGTTGTGCAATGTTTTGTAGTTCTTCAGATGCATGATGCATTGGGGTTTCATTAGACAGGTTCTTGAGTCTGTCATATTCGGCAATTAATGCCAAAAGAATATATATATATATATATATATATATGAAAGGTATGGCAATGAAGGCCAAAACAGGAATAAGGACAAAAAATGGCTATGAAGGCTGCAAAGAGCTTTGAGAAATGACCTAAAGCTCTGGTACCATGTTGTAAATTGGTAGTAGAAAAACAATACTATGATTATGTTATATAATGTCAACCCATTCTTGGGTATTTATATAGGGAATGATACGGTTATGCTATAGTTGACTAAGGGTTAGGATGAAATTTAGAAAACTAATCCTGGATAAGTAAGGAAATTAGTTACAAGAAATCTAATCTTTAGTTTAAAATTTAAAAAAGTCCCTTAAGTTACAAATCCTATTATGTAGTAAGTGGGCTAAAGTAATAAATGAATAAATAAACCTATAAAGTACCTTGTTATTAGGGCATTGTAAATATGACATGAAAATATCCTAATCTGTTTCAGTAACCATTGCACATGTAGGTTTACAATGCCCTTGGTGTGAGTTATGTTCGGGATGGGAAGCTTGAGAAAGGAATCAGTCAATTTGAAACTGCTGTGAAGCTTCAGCCAGGATATGTGACAGCTTGGAACAATCTTGGCGATGCATATGAGAAGAAAAAAGAGTATAAGTCAGCACTGAAAGCATTCGAAGAAGTGCTGCTTTTCGATCCTAATAATAAGGTAGCACGCCCTAGGCGAGACGCATTGAAGGATCGTGTACAAATGTACAAAGGAGTTCCTATCAAATCAAAAGACAGATAATTTTGTTGTGCGCATGCTTGTTCCTCTGCACATTTGGTTATGAATTTTTGGAAACGAAATTTTCAACACAAAAAAGAATGCTGTCTTTCCTTTTGGACAAAGAAAAATCAGATGAATATAATAAAAACGGATCTTTGCATTAAACTTAAAAGATTGCATTGCACGTTGATAGTTATTATTTAACTAATACCAAGTTATATTATAATTTTAAGAGAGATTAGATTAGACTGTATTCTCAATTGGGTGCAGCTTGGTTAGCAGATCGTACGGCAAAGCTCAAGATTAACTATCTAGATAGAATAGAATAGAATTGAAAGCAGCTCGTTACTGAAACTACGTGCTTTTCCGAGTAGAATGAATTATGTTTATTCTCTATGTTACTGAGCAGTTACTGATTCAATCTCTCTCTCCACAGCTATCCTCTCAATCTCATAAGAAGATTCCTCTTCAAGTAATTTTTGGAAAAGGATGTGATGTGAATCAGACGGAGAATGAGTGCTGAACCATAAATGGTTAATGTGAAGGTAGGAATTGAACCATAAATGTCTCTCAGCTAACATTTTGGGCTCATTGTCTATTCCAACTTGCTGCCTGAAAACCATTGTCAGTCAAATGCTAAATTAAACACCGTCCCTTCTCTAACCTAACCTACCAAAGTTGGTTTCCTCTAAATAGATGCTCGGTGACGTTTTGGTAGCGTTTAAAATAACAAGCAATTAATCCCAGATTCTTGCCTTAAGAAAATCATGAATCAAGCAAAGCTTCTCCATCGTCACTGCGTGCCTGCGTATCTGATTGAGGTTAAATCGTGAACCTACCTTGAGATTGGCTTCATGGATGACAGGTTTTTTTCTATCAATAATGGTTGGAGATGAGCTTGGGTCTACAGTTTGGACCACCATTTTGTCCAAAATTTTAATAAGGGAAAGCTTAAGGCACTAATTAAAATTTTTAAAATGAAAAGGAAAAAAAATATAATTATTATTTTTTTAATTTTGTAAAAATGATAGATTTGATATAATTTTTTTTTTTAAAAAAGTAAAGTTTTAGATTCTTAATAGATGTTTATAGACATCCATTAATTAGACCTTTTCACAATTATGTCCATCTTTTTTTTTTCTCTTCCTTTTGACTCACCATATTGGATTGTACATCGAATTATAAGAAGTTAAATTGGAATTATCCCAAGATTGAACACAACAAATTAATAACAATCATTTTCTAATAGTATTTTGGTAATTTTTCTTATCGAAATGCTTTTATACCAAAGATGAATAGTTAAGATTGGTTTAGCTTTCTAAGATCATTTTCGAGTCCTTAGGGGTTACCAGGAAACTTTAATGTCAAATGTTTATCTAAGGGTATTTTCATAATTTTACATTAGAACCAATTCTTATGTAAATACCGAGATACTTTCATGTCAAAAGTACGCATTAAGAAAATGTTCGTCATATTAGGCCATTTTCGAGGCTTAGGATTAATATTTTTAATAAAATTAGATATTTTTAAAATAAATGCAGTGTCTCTTAGTTAAAATAGTACGTAAAATGTTTCTCAATATATAAGAAGGATTTTACAGATTATTTTAACAATGAGATATCATTTTTAAATAGAATGTCAAGATTTTTTTTTTATTTTCATAAAAATAAAACATTTTGCATTCCATAGGCTTTCTAGTGGGGGATAAAAGATATTTTGATTCTTTTTTGTATTCCATAGGTTTTTCAACGAGATATGATAGAAAATGATAAAAACTTTCATATTCTCTTGGTTTTTCATGAGGGTATGGAAGATATTTTCATCTTCAAAAAGACATTAAAACCCGAATTTCTTGGAATAATAAATTGGTTTAATAAAATATTATTTATGAAAATTATAATTAAATATTTAATATTGAAACCAAATAAAAATCAAAATTTAAATTAACATATGATTAATCAGGTACGATTTTCGGGCATCATGAGATAGTCAATCCTTACTTGTGATTGTAACCAACTCTTAGACCCTTTCACATGATCTTTGGTATCAACATAGACCTCAGGTTTTATTTTTGAGGGTTTCGTAACCTTCAAAATGTGAACTTCGGTAGGTGACCAATCTCACCTGGCCAAAATAAGATTAGTGGCGACTCTAGAAAAATGGTCGTTTCATAACGAGCGTTTAGAGTTAAGTCGAGTAAGCAATTCATCATGACGACTTAGTCTCCATACATGAAAGATAAAGAAAATAGTAATGATATATAGCCCCTCAAATGAAAGAAAAATAATGATATATAGATATGTAGATATATGTAGGAATAAGGGATACACATATCATTTTAAGTTGAGCTAGTCAAGATTCGTGTTCGGGTCATGTTACGATATCATTGACTGTGCATCGCATGTCCAATCTAATTGGTTCGAAGGCAAACATTAATAGGTATAACCTTTATAATTTTTATTTTTACAAAGGCTTAGATTGCAACTTTTACCCCCTCTAAATATAATCTCTCTATCTGTTTAAGGCTAAAGTAGCAACTTTTCTTTTCTTTTTTTTTTTTTGGTAAAGGTATTTGTGTAAACAAAAGGAACCATTATAAGGCGAAGTATTCACAAGGTTTAGCATAAAAAGTAAAGACTACACAATGGCTTTTTAAGAAGAAACATAAGAAAGATAGGAACAATTAAGCTTAGGACAATGAAAATTTCTTGAAAGCTTGAGAGAGAAGAAAAATATGGCTTTGATCTTTCTCTTTTAATGTCTTTTGCCTTTGGAAGTGTTGGACAGTCCCTTTATACCCTAAGAATGATTAGTGGTCATTTAAAGTTGATTGGAAAGGAAAATAGCTATTGGATGCTTGAAAATCATGTTTTTTCATTCATTCATGCAAGAATTGATATTGTATGGATACTTCTCTTCATAAAACCTAAAAAATATGACCATTGAAAGGTGAAGTATTGATACCATATAGATACATTTAGTCAAAAGTATCGATACTATATTGCCTTGGAAATTTCATCTAGGTATTAGAATCGTATGGATATTTTCCTTAGGAAGTATTGATATAATACGGATACTTTCCTCAAGTTTTCTCAAAAAATTGTTTTTTATGCATTTCCGAATGAGCTTGATTTGTTCCAAATATTTTAAATATAAATGTACATTTAAGAGCATGAAAGTTTGAAAAAACTTGGGAGTCTAGATTATTTTAGTATTTTCAAAATAATTTAAGAAAATTAGTAAATTGAAAACATTAATATTCAAGCTAATCAAGCTTAAGTCTATGTTATATCAAAATCTTTATCAATTCAAAGCTAATATAGCTAACAACATTATAATTGTATTTAGGGTATTACATATATATATAAAATTTGACATGAATCATGAACGCAATATGATAAAAATAATTAAAGCAGACATGATACAAAAGAAAAATATAAATATAATACGAATAGAACAGTAATAAGTCAAAATTTACATAAAAAGATTTACGAACATATTATAACACAAAATTGAGAATCATTCAAATAATGTCAATTGATTATTTTTAACACAAAATGATTGCACAATACAAACAAAATATGAAAAAATAATTAAAAATAACTCATCAAAAAGAAGATAACATGAATACGTGAAAATATTTAAAATCTACATTAAATAAACTATCACTGTTAAACATTTATATGAATATATAATAAAAAATAATACGAATACAACTTGAATACACTAAATAAAAATCAAAATACAAAATTAAAAGTTAAAAAAACTACAATTTGGGATGAAATGAGAGCTGGAAAATAACCTGCTCCCAATTTCATTATAATAACAAAATTAACCCAATTAAAAAAATAATTCGGGGACTATAATTTTTTAGATAGATATATTCATCATTTGAGTTTCTATCCGGTCTTTAGACGAAAAAGAATAGTTTTATTTTTTTTTATAATTTTATAATTAATTTAAATAAAAATATTAATTTAAATAAATCGAATTCGTGAAAGAAATTATTTTACTCAATTATAAATTCTTACTGATTAATTATAATATAATGATCATTTTCGTATCTAAGTTTCAATAGATGTGAATAGAGAGGTTAAAATTTTATTTTGATTTATAATTTCTTTGTTTTCAGCTTATTTGATTGTTGATTAAACAATAAAAGCTGAACATAAATATTCACAAGGGATGGATGTGATAAGATTTGTCATCACTTCTCCTTTTCGCTTTCATTTCCTTTAATTAGAGGTCAATTTAAAACAGTTGACACATCGCGCATATTCACGCTGGTAAGCCTACACAAGAATTTAAGTGTTCTTTTTTTTTTTTTTTGAATCAAGATTTTAAGTGTTGCTTTGTTTCAACATTTTTAGTTTGTATAATGGTTTTTCTACTAATTTATATTTAAAGTTAGTTGATTTTCGTATCACTTGATTCACGATTTCTGATCATTTAAAATTGAACTGAATTAAAAAGGCATAAAAAAAGTTGCTCAATGCAATGAAAGCCAACGTCAAAACTCAAGTTGCTTCTTATTCACACCAAATTTCTTTTGCAAAAAATTAAATAAAAAAATCATCCACGGTGAAAATGAAATGCGAAGTAATCAGTGGCCTCCACTTGCTGCAGAGTCGAGAGATACTTGGTTTGATGGATTTGGAAGGGCAAAAATCGCCAATAAAGCGCTAATTGCAGCAGCAATAGCGCCAAATACAAAAGCAGGTATGTTTCCTCCCCCAAATGCTGCATCAAGCGGTCCGCTAATAACTGATATAAACATCTGTCATATTTTCCAAATGAACTCAAATTAACTAATTGTATAAATATATGAATATGAATGAATATGATTTTAGTAAATTAAGAAGATCAATATCATTCATTACCCTTTTTTCTTATCACGTAAATGATCAATTTGCTATAGATTTTGGGGGGAGGGGGGTGGGGAGGATTTGCTTAATTTTTTTTCCCCTTCATTTTAATTTTCTTCCTAGCAAAGGAATCAATTGTAAATGAAGTAAATATTGAGTAAAGCCAAAGGAACTGAAGTTTTTACCTGTGGGATAACTATAGACAAGTTTAAAACTCCCAAAGAAAGCCCTACAATTTTCAAAGCATAAAACTTAGCGGAAAATATGAAAAAGCATAGCCATAGCCACCACAATCACATCAACCATCAACCGACAATCAACAACACTTACCTTGACCGCCACCGGTAGTGGAGCAATAGATGGATGCCAATGCAAATGGAATGCTATATGTCACCTGCATTAAGCAAACATCTAATTTTGTAAAAGATTATACCAGAATTTCCTACTTGTGGATCCAAAACCGTGAACAACCATCTTTTAGCCAAACTCAACACATTCCAAGAAAATTAATATTTTATTCAAAAAATTTAATTTTTAATTTAATTTTAATTTTAAAATATTAAATCAAAATATAAAGAACACTTCTCTAATATTTTAATAATATGGACTTTGGGCTTCGGAGAATAGAACTCCAACCTAAATTTACATATAAAATGTTTGAGAGTGATGAATATTTCGCCTTAGAACATTCATTATTAACAAATAAAAGCACTATTATTTACATTTTATACTACTCCTATTATTATTATTGTTATTTTCTCAAATTAATTGATTAATTCTTAAATTAAATGAGTAGTATGAAAGAGGAGATAAGTTTAACAAAAAATGAAAGAAACTAACCGCAAGCGGAATGCCCAAAAATCCAAACACAGCCAAGGCAGAGCCTTTGATGTTAGCCGGAGGGGCCATGACTTGAGATCCCTGTTGAGCCCTCCAAGACTCAGCCAACTTGGTGATCCACGCCGTCCCACCCAAGCATGCTGCCAAAATGAAGTTGACTCCACCCCACAAATTCTTAACTCCTCCAATCATTCCGCTAACAGGCTCCAACCCCAACGAAGCGAACGCCAACACAATCGAGTTAATCATCAGGCCCAACGCACCCGCACGCACTCCATCATCGTACAATTTTTGTTGAGCTTCATTTCCCTTCACATTTCCTCCGTAAACCTCCACACCCATCCAGTCAGTATCGTACAACAAGAATGGAAACCAGGCTATCCAGTTAAGGCAAGTGACGACAAGCAAGATCCGCATCGGCTTTTTCAAGGTCTTGAATGCTGTCAATAACTCCGCGAAGAAAGAGCAAGATGGTTTTCCTTCGGCTTCTTTCATAATTTCTTTGCCCGTTAATGGTGTCTCTTTCACAGTGGCAATCGCGATTATTGTCACCGACATGAGGAAAATAATATCAATGATGAAACAAGTTTTGAGGTTTGCACAGTAAACATCACAAGCTGTTGTTATTGTGAAAGGCATGATTTTGTGGAGACTTGAGAAGGAACCAGCTGCATATCCCAAAACGTTTCCAACAGCCATAAAAAAAGAGAACCACCCATTTGCAATTCTCATTCTTTCATGATCATCTGCAGA
The DNA here is from genome assembly GCA_038382025.1 of Adansonia gregorii. Classification (NCBI taxonomy): domain Eukaryota; kingdom Viridiplantae; phylum Streptophyta; class Magnoliopsida; order Malvales; family Malvaceae; genus Adansonia; species Adansonia gregorii. The sequence continues at coordinate 9,737,156 of JBBYHO010000006.1, forward strand.
AAGGTCAGCAAGGAAAGCACGACATGGGCCTTGTAACATGTTGTTAGCAACATCAAGAATCCAAAAACCTGTCACAAAGAGAGCAACCGCTCTAGGCTTTGTGGGATTTTCCAGTGAATCACCAGCTCGGTAGCCTATGTCCTTGGCGAAGCCAACGAGGCAAACAGCTATCGCAACGAAAAAAGCTCCACCTGCAATAAAAGGACGGCGACGACCGAAGCTAGAGGTGCAACGGTCACTGCTGTAGCCGACAATGGGTTGAACGATGAGACCAGAAATGGGACCACAAAGCCAAATGAAAGCAGCCCAAACATGAGGAACACCAAGCGTTTGAACATAAGGAGTTAGGAGAGAAAGCTGCAGAGCCCATCCAAACTGAACCCCTGCTGCTACGGCTGCAACCACTATAATCTGCCATAGCGGGCCGGGGGTTTCCATATGTCCCTTCTCCATGGCTGCTAGAGAATGAAAGGATAAACAACAAACAAGGTGATGATTGATTGCTTTAGTGCAATAGGTCATGTATTTATACAAAATATTTGGTGTATATATTTGGATGCTGTGAATCGTTAATTTCTGATCTGTGATCCTCAAAAAAAGCCTGCCTTTCTAAATAAAGAAAACTAGTTTTACCCAAGCAAGATCGACACGATATATATACATATATCTGGCGGTTTTGACTTCTGATATATATTAATAGGCATCAAATGCTCCGAAGATACATGTTTATCTCGGGGTTTGAGTCACTTGTAAGGACGGAGAAAAAATACTTTAAGTTTCCATACTAATTTTGATAAGAACAATAAATTAATTAAGGGCGAAATTTAGGAGAAATCTGGGGACAAAATATAAAGAAAAATTGTTTGTTTGGTAATAAAAATAGATGAAACACAGAAAAAGAAAAGATCTAATAATTAAGTAAAATATAAACTGATTACTTTAAATAAATAAATAAATAAAAATAGAACTAATTAATTTACTACACTTATAAATTTCTTCTTCTATTTCTTTCCAACATATCATTAAAATTAAAACAAAAGGAATCCTTTAATTTTTCCTCTTACAAATTTTTAGATTTTAATATATTTGTAATGTTGATGCTTGTATGCAGCAACCTCACCACTCAAAGGCTTAGGCGGTGAAATGGTCAGTTGGCCTTGGCTAATGGCTGGCTGCGTATGTATGCATGGTGTAGATACAAATAAATAATTACTAATTAGCAGCAATTAATGTGTTACTATCCGCAGGGTTTACTAATTTAATTGGTGTTATTTTTCCGTTAAACTTAAATATATAAATTGTTGACAGTTAAAGCTAAAACATAGGATAACTTAAGGCACTTATAATTAATCAATAACATATCATATCAGCTGAGAATATATTATAATATTAAAGAGGAATTAATAACATATGCATCTGGGGCATTAATTTTGTATTAAAATTATTTAATTAATACAGACGTTAATTACCACCTAAGGAAGGAGCTCAGCTGGGGATGTGCGTTTTTATCTTTTAATAAAAATTAATTAAAGGAATATATAACTGTATACATATGTGTTATTAACTTGGTAGCTAACACATCTGCAAAATTTTATTTTGGTAAGGAAAACAATAATCAAATTCCGTTTCGGTCAACAATACATACTTGTTTTTGGCGGGATAAAAAATTAATTACTATTTTGCCATTAAAGATTGTAGATGTAAATGTGTGAAAGTAAAAAGGAAATTTTAAAATTAATTAATTTTGGCATTAATTTTAAAAATGTATATGTGTCAAAATATTAGATAATTTATGTAAACTTTATTCTTCTGCCCCAAGGCTTCAGTGTATTCACTAGTTATAGGGTACGCTTTATATATTTATCACTTGAGTTTCTGTCTAGTCTTTAGACGAAAAGAAATTTTTTTTTATCTTTTTATAATTTTATAATTAATTTAAAAGGAAAGCAGACTTACCTCTTAAGGATTAGTAGCAAAAACATTTACACTTGTAGTTCAAAAAATTCTCACTTTCTTCATGAAAGTTTGATGAAAATACAATAGCTCATAAATATTTATTTACGAAGTGAATTTTAACAAAAAAAGACAAATTGACCCTTTATTAATTATTTAGCTTTGTTCTTTCATTCTTTTTTGGTCCGAGATTTTTTTTATAATAAAATATTTGTAAATTTATCCTTAATTCAATTGTATATTAAATTTGAGATGAAGTCATAAAATTATTTTCATTTAAACTAAATTAAATACCATTATTTAAAAATTTTAATTACAATAAATTAATTAAAATAATCAAAAATAGTGAAATAATGAAAAAAAAAATGGAAGATAGACATCAAATTTCGTCGGGTCTTATTCGAACATCTTGAGAATATCCAAACTTGAGAACCAATTAATTTGAAATTGATGGATCGATCCCTTCTAGGTAAGGATGTCAAAACTCTCAAAAGAGGGAGGTAGGTATCGATATCGTGCGAACAAAAATTGAATTGTGCTTTCCTAAATACTAGTGCATCAATACCAATTCTTAAGGTACTTATACTCTAGTCCCAAAAAAGTATTGATATTTTGGCTAGAATTTGAGAATTTACAAAGGAGAGAGTCCATATCGGTATTTGTACCATGAATGGCAAATTATAGGATAAAATGCATTTTTTTTTTAAAAAAAAAAGCTTTAAGTGATTTTAAAGTTATTTTCTACTAAGAATGCAGAAGAGAAAAATTTTTGACTAATCACAAATTACCACTTGTAAATTGATATTTCTTTTAATTTAGAAATTATCAATTAAATTCTGCATCACTATATGCAATTGATAACATCATAAATAAATATTTATTTTTAATTAAATTTAAATTAATTTAAGGATAAATAAAAAGTGTTTTTATCTCTAACTAAATTAAATTAATTAAGAGATAATTCATCAACATAAATTTATTAAAGGAGTTATATTCTTTAAGAGCTCTTTTCTACTTGACTCATTGGCACTATAAAAAGGGGCATCTACCAAAGACGTTGAACACAATTCACAAGCCTGAAGAGAAGAAGTAGATTTTGAAGATTCAAGTTCCCTCAAAGTCTCAAGAAGTTTTCTCTCAAAAACGCGAAGAACGTGGCTCTCGTTCTTCAAGAAGCTGCTCTCCGATCCTGTTTCGGCAATAGAAAGGAGCTAAATTCCGTTTGCCAAGATCAAGTCTACAAGATCCTTGAAACGGACCTCAACAATTCAAGATCAAGTCTAGAAGACCCGTGGATCAAAGTTTTTATTGAAGAAAAGAATCAAAGGATTTCTTTATTTTAAAGAACATCCAGAGATTGTAATTCAAGTCAGATAAATCAAGTTGATTTATTTGTCTCCAAATTTTTTTGTCATATTTTTCAACACGAAATTTTTGTGTACAAATTTCTGGCACACTTGGTAGGATGATCTCTGCCTTTCGTCTCTTTTCTTTAAAATTCAAGTTATCAAGTGGCAATGGCTCCCAAGAAGAACCTTGTCAACAACCCAACTCTTAAACCTGCTCCTGCTGATCCTGTAGTCTACCCAACTTCATCAGCCAGCATTGATGTCACTACTTATCCCTAGGCACTAGGGCAAAGACTAAATCTCTTTCTGAGCTTTATCATCTTTAGTGTTAAACCCAAATTCACTCTTTGAAACTTCTTCAAGTCATGACTCAAAAAAGTTCCTATTTAGCAACTTGATTTTAGATCAAGTCCAACTCACCAAAAATCATCCAAAGAGCAAGATATCTGTTCAAGCAGTAGCTCCAAACCACAATCTCCTCAAAAATCAAGCTTTGGAGTAATGAATGTCATGACAGTTGGCACCACAACACTTGAAGAGCAAGTTACAATTTTGGCAAAATTTGTTGAAACTCTCGCAGCAAGTATTAGAGAAAAAGATGAATAGATTGGCTTCTTGATGGATAGGATGGCTACTTCCACT
>JBBYHO010000006.1:9756439-9770676 GCA_038382025.1 Adansonia gregorii
TATAAAAATATAAAATATAATTTTTAAAATATAGAGAGTATAACATGTTACTCTCAGATGTTTTTAGAGTCTAGAAGTGAGATTTAAGTCTTTCGGATTTTGAACCTTCGATCCATATATATATAATAAGATGGTTATAAAAATTGTTAAGTATAGGAATAATATTGGACCGATTTTTTGACACAACATCGAATTAGACTTGTTTAAAGGTTCAGATCATTGTTTTATAAATAAAATAATATTTTTAATCTAAATTTAATGATAAAATATATAAATGATAAATAAAAATAATTTTTTTAATTTTTAATATATTTTAAATAATAATTTAAACTATCCTGTATCAAAATAAATTTAAGTCTAAACTTAAAATGAGCAAGTTTAGAATGAATGTAACTGCATTAATTATACCCTTAATTTAAGCTCAAGAATATATGCATCTTAGAAGTACCCGGAGTCACGTTCATTACTTAATGCCTAATTATTCATCACAAATCTTTGAACAATGTTCTCAAATATTTATTTTCTTTATCATATTCGCAAACCCAAAATAGATACTTTAATTGATAAGGAGTTTTCTCTTTATATATATTTTTAATTACTCATACAATTTTTGAAAGGAACATTTTGATCTTCAAAATTAAAATCTTAAATACGTTAAATTAATATAAAAGAGCATGCTCTTAAAATCATTCGAATAAAATAGAAAAGCTGATGAGTCCTTTAACGATGTTGATCTTGAGTATCACATTGACACATGAAAGGATAAAAACATTAAATTACAATTTTTTTTTCAAAAAAAATATTGTTATTATATTTCGATATAATATGACATTATTTACCTTTATAAAACAAAAAGAATAATTATAATTCTGGAGAATTATTTTTGGTGTTGAGAATTGGAACATGAGTTTTTAACATTAGTTGTTTAGGAGGAAATGATTGAGAAGGGCAATGGGATTAATGAAAGGAAACAAGTGAATGCTAAGACATAAGCCACATGGGATTTTGCTAACTCAAAACTACTTGGGTTTCTCTCTCTCTCTCTCTCTGTCTCTCTCTTTTTTGAATAAAATAATTAAGGTAGCAACAAAGGTCTTGGATTCATGTTAAGTGCTCACATGAAGCAATAATTACTAAAAATAACTATTTATCCAAAGAAAAAAAGTAAGATTGAACGAAGGGAAATAGTTTAAAACTTTTGATGTTTTAGATAGAAGAAATTTTATGTTACTCGAATGTAATTGAGTATTAAAAACAGGTGTGGATATTTTTAATTTAAAAAATTTATACATTTGAAATATCATATTTTTATGTTTATATTTGAATTTATGTTAGACGTAAATGTTAAATATTTATATTTTTTAAAAAAATATAAAAATTTCTGATAATATAGATGTAATTTAGGTTACTTGGAAGAGACATTATATCTAGAATTTCTATCAAATAGAAGGAGAAGATAGGAAAAGAAAAGAGGATTCACAATTTCCCATTTAAAAAAAATTGGGGAAAGAAAAAACAATTCCATTTAATATATATATATATATATATAAGTCGATACCACGAACAATGGCATTTTAAAATAAAGGTGTAAGCTAGTCAAGCTATTCATAATTTATTTGCATTCGATGAATATTTAAATATTAATTTGGGTAATTGAATATTCAAATTTGACTTGTTTTTCATTTGATCAGAAACTAGAGGTTAAGAGTAATGAGTCAATAATTTAACTTCATAATTCTCGATTCAAATGGTTTCTAATCTTATAGAGTTCACTGTATATTTAATATAAAATATATTATTTATTTTAAAACGTATTAAAATTTTATTTCAAAATCAAGTTTGAAGTTGGACTTGCATTTTAAGCTCTTTATATTAATTGTTACTCATCTCAAGCCCAAAAGAAAAAATTGAAGTCTACAAATATATAAGTTCCGCCCAACTCCCCCATTGCTAACTTTTTTGGAAATCTTTAAGATAATGTTGGATATATAAATTTATTATCTAAATCCGTTTTATTTATGCAAATAATGAATTAAAATATCTAAATTCAATATCCATTTACAGTTCTACTTTACTTCCATATTTTTATTTTCTTTAAAAAAATAATTATAATAAATTATGATATTTACCGGATTCAAATACACCATAAAATTGCAATTTGAATCAAATGTTGATCCAGAAAGTAACATTTAAGATGGTAAACAGATTTGTATTTCGGATAAATTAAACAGATTGAGATTTAGATATCTAAAAAATTTGCAAAGTTTAATATTGCAATAATTTCAAAATCTTGAATAATCCATTAAATTTACCTTGTCAAGATCAAAACCATGATGCACAATGAAAACTAACTAAAATGAATTTACCAGCAAAATTCTGCATACTAAAAGAGTTGAGGTTTCCACATTTTTCAGTTGCCGGCTAACAATTTTTTGCATTTCTTGCTTTTCTTCATTGCTGACTTCCGTTGCTGCCTGTATTCTTCATATGACTGCAGGGCCGTCGTTGCCCGATCCAACTCGCTACGTAGTCTCTCATTCTCTTTAATGTCCCGAAGGAGCATGAAATGCTTACCGAGTTTCTTGCTCACCTCGTTTTCATCTATCAAAGAAGTTTCGATGCTAGTTGAAGCGGGCTCGGTTCTTCTTTTCCTCTTGTTATTTGACTTCGGGGTGCTGCTGCTCTGCGGGGTGAATGACTCCTGTTCCAATGACAAGTTCCGAAAAGCTTGTTGAGGAGAAATGGAGAGATAAACTTGGTTCTGGGCAGTATTCATGGTCGAGATGCTTGAAGCCAGTGTTGATATGGTCGGATGATAGTGTTTCGATAGAAGATTCAGTTCCCAAAGTACCGAAGCAAGGGCGCCACTTAAGCTGGGATCCGACGCATACGGTTGGTATTTCTGTTTTGCATTTGTTACCATTAGAAGGAAAAACTTGGAAAGCAATTATATTTCATTTCTGTTACTAAAAGAACCAAAACACATACACCCGTGCAATAATTGCAATACCAATGAAACAAGATGCAGTATTTTGGTTCAAAGAAGTTAGACTAGCAACTAAAACAGAAATCTGAGACGCAATTTAGGGATAGGAGTTGCAGATGCCGGGATTCAAATCCCAAGCCTGCTTAGATGCCAAATTTTCAGGATGTCGATATGAATCAACTGACCTAAATCCCAGATTGAAGGGTTATTACTATAGCAATTTAAAAATTTTATACAAAGCACTAACCTCTAACAAGTTGGCACAATATGTTCAGCAACTAGAAATTTCATGCTTCAGTATTATTCTTAGACTGTATTTTAAACTCTTCAAATCATTATTCCATAAATGACTTACAAATCTTAAAATGGCACAGAATTAACAGATTTTTCAAATAACAATAAATCCCATTGTAAATATCGGTCAAAGAGATAAAATGTAAAACTGTAAAAACAATGAAAATGAATTTGCCAATAAGGAATCAAGGATACGTGAATAGAACATTAATGCAGCAGATGTTGCTTTCAATAAAATGAATATGGAAAATTATTTTATCATTTGAAGAGTAGCTGCAGAATAGCTTACTGCAATCGGTCCAGACACAGAGCCACCACCAGCATCATTTTCTAATAGATTTCGGCACTTCACATTTTTCTGAAGAAGCTGCTTTAATGTTACCAAGGCTGCAAGTTCGAAAAGGAAAACAGAAAAATATTCCTTAAAAATACCGTAATGAAGCACTTGAAATCAAACTTCCAGCAATTCAAATTATTAACCCACCTGCCATGGATTCAGCGGATCCGAAGCACAAAGAGAAAGTGGCTAAGCGTTTTACGAATGCAGCTGCCTTTTGCATGTCATGTTGCCTATCATCACATAGCATGATCTTCAGAGCCTCGGCTAACACTTCACCTTGATCTCTGCTACATAGACAAAAGCATTTGTGATGCCAATATTGTTAGACACTAAGAGATTCAAGAGTAAGTCAATACTTTGAGGTTTTGCCTCAGATGACTGGCTTTTTTGTTTTTTTTTTTTTTTGTTAAAAAAAAAAAGAAAGAAAACTGTTCGTGTTTGAGAATGTTGATTTCAGCATTTGAAAAAGTTTAGTTAATATTTACTCTTAAGTTATACTTTTTCATTAGATAAATGTAAGGGACAGCCAATATAATACTAACCTTCCAGGCCTGTACTCAAGTACAAGATTGTAAAGCTGGACAAAAAAGTCCTGTAAATCGACATTCAAAGCATCGAGATTGCTCCTCATAACTTTAAAAGCAACAATGCAGCAGCGAAGGCGCTCAGACACCGTCAAAATTAGCACTTTCTGGCCAGCAGTATCCGAGTTGCTACCTCTAGCAGCAAGCCTTTTCAAATAATTCATAAGGTCTCCAATGTAATCCAAGTCAATCAGGTGAGAGAACTTTGCTAAACCACTCAAACAAGGAGCTAGAAGTGGATGTCCCCCGGACCCACTAGAAGATATATTAACATTCACCTCGGAACTGGAAAGAAAATTAACAGAATTAACTGGTCTGCTAGAGATTTTGATATATTGTACAAAAGACAAATTGAAATTAAATAAAAAAAGAGATCGGCGTAAAAATTAATATGGTAAGCACTTCATTATGTTGTCAGTATTTAACCATCCTAATCTACCATTGTTTGGAAATCTCGATCACTGTTAACAAAGTTATACTCTCTTAACAAATAAAACTCGTATATTACTAAATTCTGAGATGCATTTTTCCCCTCGTGTTTATGAAATACATTTTAAGTATCATACAAAGATGAGACAGACAAGTTGAAATTAAAGAAACAAAAGATCAGTGTAAAAATTCAATCTGTTAATCATTTAATTCATGTATATTACTAAATACTGAGATGCATTTTTCACCTTATGTTTATGAAACACGTATCCAGAAACTTAGGAAAGAGTAGAACATGGACAGAACCCAACTTTCATTAACTAGGAACAAATCTGGAGAAAGACTGATAAAACCCAACTACAGTTAATGTAATCTAAGATAGCACAAAGGAGATATCTAAAAAACAAGAAGTTCCTTACAGCTTTCCCTTTTAAGAATCTGAGTCAAACCAAGGAAGTCAGAAATTAGAGTTCTAGCTATTTTCAATTCTTCATGTTTATGATTGTCTTTTATCCTCCGTCTTTCATCAGTAGGATACAGAGGCAACATATTTCAGTCTTAAACAAATTGTAGCAGGAAAATTCACAGAATACCAATAACCAATCACACTGAAATTGTAATAGTGTAATGAACAAACTCACCTGGCTACAGATGATTGCATGGTATGCCTCAAGATGCGGAAATATGTCTCAAATACAGCAGAAAGTGCCTCAGATTGCATCCTCTTCCGTTCCTTAACGTCTGGACCATAAGAAACAGATTTATAGTCTGCAGCAACCTGGGCAAAGCATCCAAACATCAATGCTGTGATAATTATAACAAGAGAGATAAAGGAGACATCAAGAATTATTGCTATTTTGGGGATATATACCTCTTCCTTCATCTTTGCTATAATTTCTTGCTTACTTTTCTTTTTGTCATTTCCTTGCAATTGATTCGATTCCTCAAAATTCTTTCGTTTTTTATTTTTCTTGTTCTTCATTTTGTTATTACCTTCTGGAGCTTCGGGCTTCCCAAGATCATCATCAAACGACAAAGACATTAAAACCTGAAAAAGTATAGAAAATTAAGCGACAGATAAGGTATTAGGAGCAGGAAGAGACAAAATTATAATAAAAAAAAATACATAGAATGTGAATCAGGAGGGGAACACTTACCATAGATAAGTCATTCTACCTTGCAATTATCAGTAGCTAATATGATCAACTAATTGGCACAGTATACACCAGTTAAAAACTGATGATGACATGTCCGCATCTTATTAAAATTTTAAAGATAAACATACAAAATGCAATCTAAGGTCTCAGTTGCTGATACCTCAAACTTGCATTCTTTATAACAACTTCAAATACCTTTTATATCAGAAAGAGGTGGACAAACAGAGAGTAAAAGGAACTTCAACATAGTTGTGTCTTCTATTGCAAGGTTAAAGAGTTAAAGTGTAGCAGATCACCATAATCTTTACTTGGGAAGATAAATGAGATAAAAACAGATTCTAATCATGCCAATGAGTTCAGCTTACTAATATTTGCACGAAAAGCAAAGGTTATATTAAAGAAACATAAATTCAGTGCAAAATAGGTAAGGTTTAAGACTATCTGATACATCAACAGAATCAGGATGCAGTTGGCAATCATGAGCTTTGACGTGATCTGCAATCAACCGAACAGCTTCGACAGTAGCTTCACCACCATGTTTCCCCTCATTGGTAAAAAGTGACTTAATAGTTGCACAGCAAAGTCTCCTGTAAACAAGTAGTAGGTACTTTGGTTGGAAAAGACAAGCAACAAAAATGAACTTTATGTGATCATCACTGAAGCAATTATAGTGGCAAGTTTTAAGAAGCGGCAAGTAATTACTATCCAAGGTGATAGCAGGGTGATCAAGGAAACTTGAACATCAATGGTGGAGAACGTTACAATATTATCTTTCATTGATGGTATTAAAGTTACATCTGTCAGTAATAAAGTGAAGCAGTAAACTGCAGTCCACTCCATAATTTGCATGAAATTGGTCTTTCGGCAAGGATTGACAGGTTAGTGCAGTGGCTGAGTAGCAGATAAGTAACAGGGAGCTTTCTGGAAAAGGAGGCGACAGAGCAATTACCATTAGAAATGGTAGAACGAAATTGTCATCTAGTTTTTGCTTTGACTTCTCAAAGATTCATTTTGATTAATAGGAATAGAATAAAACCTAAACAATATCCGCACTTCCTATTAATCAATTAGGTGACAATAATACTAAGATACCCAATATTTCTTCTTTTTTTGGGGGTTTCTTTTTTTAAGGCTAATCTATTTATTTATGAGCATATCAATTTGTAATAACACGGAAGGATGAAATGTTAAGATTATGAAGGTGGTGATCAGAAGGCAATGAAGTGGAAGGGAGGGGGGGGAGTGGTGGCAGATGAATAACTAATTGATGATGCAGCAGCAGAACATCAGGATAGAACATGTCCAACAATTAAGCTAAGGGGAATTTTTTTGAATATTTTAATTTATGCTTCTTATAACCCTTTTTTTTCAAGAGATAAAGCACCAGAAAAGGGTTATGTTCTAACGAAATGACTCCTCCAGTCAAGTTTCCATTTCTTTCTACTAGAATAATGTAGCGAAAAAGATGCAGTGCTGAATAGGTTCCTGAATCCTGATCTTACAAAAATGGAAAATAAGAATTAAAATGAAAATAGGAAGAATGCAAACCACATATGCCATCAATCTTCCAAAACTCAAGTTTTAAAATGATCTAAAATAGAAGACCAATTAGCAACAGACCAGAAGACTAATGGAGCCCATATATCATAGAAGTAACTAAATACACTATATGAGAGTATTAAATTGCTTCCATGAAATTCGACACCCCAGTCAAAAAAATGGTTAAAATAAATAAATAAAAGAGGATTTTGACATTGAAACAAATTTTCATTTTCCTCATCAACAGTTAAGTTATTGATTAATTATTTCAATCTCCTAAAGTAGGTTTTAGAATTTTTCAAAACAAGTGTGCTGACCATTTTTATTAATTTTACAATTGTAATCATATTGCTTTTGGAGTTTAATTGTGGTGTCCAAGCTCATACTATACTACTAGCATGTGAAATTCCCATTAATAATGTCAAAACTTTAAAGGCCCTCAATAGATTACTTATGGATTTTTAACATTTCAAAGCACATCAATACAGTATACCTTACAACATCATCTGAGGCGCCTATGTTTCTCACAACAGCAACTAACAAGCTTTCTCTGAAGTTGAAGTGAGGAACAGCATCAAGCAAAGTACAAATACAACGAACCACAATAGGAGCAAATATGGGCTGCTTTTCTAATGCTAACAACTTCTGCAGGTATCCCTGTTGCATATTCCCAGGAATAATATGAAGATGAGAGGGTAAGAGATGAAATTCCAAATTAATAACAATTTCTCACACTAAAAATAAACTCAGGTAATGTGAAAACACAACCATATTATTGGACATCCTACAAAATGAGCAAACAACTTCCTTGAGAAGGAAGAATCCCTGCTAGCAGCATCTTCATCATTAGACTCAAGCATATTTGAAAAGTTCATTCAACCAATACAGCCCATGACATATCTTCACAAGATAAATCCAATGCTTGCTCAAATACATGGCTTTGTTCATTTTCTTTAAGTGGCATTAGACAATCTTAACATTTTCATCAGGCTATAATGTGGTTATACAGCTCCATGTGCCAATTAAACCATGGGTACAAAGAACAGGTGGTAGACACAGTATGCTTAATATATCTATATACAATATATACCCGTCTGTTATTGTGAATCAATGAATGAGAATCCCCACACCACGCCAACTCCACTCAAAAACTAAACCAATTCACATTATTTCAGAATAGTAGACATATAAAGATAGCAGTTCAAACCTTGTAAGCTGATAGAAGTGTTGATTCATAAAACCGCATTTTCTTAACCTCCTTAGAAACTTTCATTTCTAGCTCTTTTTCAGTAGGAAGCCTAATTCGGTAACTGTATTTGCACAATTAAAAGTTGAGTAAAAATACAATTAAGCGAAAAGGAAAATTAATTATAAAATAATAATTAAGGGGCAGTAGAGAAGAAAAGAAATGATAGGTACCCTGGAATAATATCCTTGAAGACAGCCAATAAGGAAAGCAGTGCAAGCTTTAAGATAGAGTGATCACCATCTTTGGTAAATTGCAACATCTCTTTTAGAGACTTAATATTTGCCTCTGGGTCTGCAAGTAGTGCCATTCCAAGCGTTGCTAGCTTATGCTTTTTGGTTTCAAATGCTTCCTCAGCCGTAAGGTCCTCTTTCACCTCCGCCTAAACAAAAAGAACTATTTGAATATTGAAGATAATAAATAGAGAAAGAGGATACAGTATCTAGGATACAAGATCCCGGTGTCAATATGCGATGGTAGGAACAAATGCTAACAAGCATATAAGCAGGAATTAGCATAATTAACATCATACAAAAGTAGATGCAGGGGGAATTTCTCCATTTATGTACTACAAATGACACAAGGATTACTCAGAACATCATACCAAGATCTTAAAAGTATGAGCATAAGCAAATCTAGGGGAAGGGTTTGTTCGCATCTATATATACTTGTACTGGCATTTTAAAGTTCTCGGTGATAATTGGTTTATTGTGCAGAAATTGAGACTGCCACCTTCCAAATAATTATAATACGTAATAAATCCTGCTACACCACTAATGCTCAACAAGAATGCTCCTCTTTACTCTGCATAGTGTTCTAATATGATTGAAAATAACTAAGATAAGCAGATTATCCTCATCATATGTAGATTTTACCAAAAAAATTTGGACCCTTATTTCAAAAGGTTTCTGCAAAATTGAGCACCGACGTTGTCTGAGATGCTAATGTAGAATTTGATATTCATGCTTTTCTTGTTCAACATTGTAAGATATAAAGAGAGCAATGTAGAAACATACCAGTGCAGCTTCTTGTTGAGTTGGCTGCACTTCTCCAGTTTTAGCCAATTCCTTCCCGTGTTTCTTAGCCTCCTTCTTACTTTTTTTTACCTTTGCCCTCCTTTCAGCTTTCGTCAGCTTAATTACAATCTTATCTTCATTCCCTTCTTCATTTTCAGCTACTTCTGGTGTCTGAGAAACTGCATTATATAACAACAGAATCAACTTCCTTTAGCAACAAAGAAAGTAAAAATAATTTATTTTCTTCTCTTTTTTCTTAAGAAAAATATAAGATACATGTTCGATAGTAGACTTCTCCATCCAAACTCTTGACTGGAAGGGCATCAACAGGATCAACTTGAACAACAGTTTTCTCATTTTCTTTCTGCTCCAGTGCCTTCCTTCTTCGTTTCTCATATAAAGCCTCCAAAGCATCTTCACTCAAACCCTCCACCCGAGTGACTTGCCTACCCGCAAAAGAAAGTTCTCATCATAAGTTGCCACAGTCAAATAGCATTTTTCTTTTTTAAGCTTGATTAATTGTCACTATCCAAATATTAAATCTCAGCACGTATAACCAAACAGAAAACCTAATTTTTTCCTACCTATCCTGCAAGAAAGCACAATGGACACACTACTATACCTAAAGACAAATGGAAATTGAAAAGCAGTTAAAAAAAATGGAAATCCTCATTGTAAGTTGAGATTATCAATTCTCACTTTAAGATACTAAACTTGTTGATACAAGGAATATCAAATTGTGGCTACTATGAGGTATTGTCTGCTTTGGAGCCGTGTGTAGACTGTACTCACGTTTCTGTCCTTCAAAAAAAGACAACTCATAGGGGAAGGATGGTCCTTACTCTTACAAGCCACAATCCAAATCCTTAATTAATCAATGTGGGATCATTGTCCCTCAAAAGAACTCAAATGACATTTTTAGTAAGTATTTTACAACTAAATGTCATTAATATATATATATATATATATATAAACAAAGTGACAGGATTCAATCAGATTTAAAAAGGAAACAATATGATTCCATTTGCTTGTTATTTTTGCTTCTTACTTTTTAGCTATTTCCATTGTTTTTTTTTTTTCGTTTGCTTCGTAAAAAATTGCTGTTACGTAAAATTAACTGACGAAAAGCAAAAACATATAATTAATGAAAACTGAAGAAACTACTAGAAATGTAACACCGATTCTTTATGCATAAATTTAATATCATATATTTTGTTCTCCAAATGAAACATTCGTATTTTTTTTAATTCTTGAAATTAATTTTTTTAAAAAAAAAATTGCTTCCAAAACAAAAATTAAGTAGCAAAATTAACAATTAAATCGATAAACAACATAAAAATCACGTCCAAAACAACTTCAAATTCCAATCAAAACAATATCAAATTTTAAGTTGAGATTATAATCCAAAGAATTTCCAGTCATTTTTAAATAAGCTTTATATGAAAATAAAAAATTGAATTTGAAAATTGGGGGAAAAAAAGTAAGAAGAAACGGACTTGGTAATAGAATGAGTATCCAAGCGAGCGACGAAGCCAGCATAGTCTTTGTTTTCGTCCACAAATTGGAGGTCCTCGTCGGAGACTTCAATCTCATCATCGGCTATTTCCGGTGGGAGTTCTGGCGGCAGAATTATCTGCTTCCGCTGCTTGCCCTTGCCCTTCCCCATGGTGTAATTTTGTTCTTTTTATTGAAGTAGATGGAAATACCAAATGTTTATGAGGCTAGGGTTCAGGGTTTAACCTTTTTTTTTTTTTTATAACCGTTGCTGTCTCCGAAACTTTGGCCCTCGTCGGATCCAATCTGGCCCGGTCAGGTCGGGTCGGGCTTATAGCCAACATCTTCATTTTCAATAAAACATATAACATGATTAAATGATATAAATACAAAAAAAAACTTAAAATATAATAAAAATTATAAATAAATATGAAATTAATATTGATATTATAAAAATATATGACTATGTCAAATATATATAAAATGAATTATAGATGTATCAAAATTTTTAAAAAGTATATAATAATTTAAATATGATTAAAACATAAAAAATAACACAAACATGATATCAATGCACGAATTATCTAGCTTCAAATCAACATATACTTTGCTATAGGCCGAGAAAAAAACCATGAAAATATAAAACTGAGTAAAATCGTAATGTTTGGTTTTGATTCGAGTAATAATTAAATATGTTCGATTTGGTTTAACTTAATTTCCATTAATAAGTTAGAAACCATAATTATTTGAATCACAACCAAATTCTACCCTTTTAATTAGTTTTAAATTTCTAATAATATAAAAATAAATATTTTATTTTTAAATTAATTAAAAAATTTAAAATACAATAAGAAAATATATTTTTTTTAATTTAAAAAATTGATGAACTAAATCAATATGAACTTATAAAATTCGATTTGGGTTGATTTGGTTATAGACGATATTGGTTCATTTCAGTTCAATCTTTAAAAATCAGAATACTGCATAATAGTTGCAATTTTCTTGAAAGAGTCGTTTTTACCCTTATTTTGTTATTTGTTTATTTCTTTTATCAACGTTATTTGTTAGAAAATTTATTTTATGAAAAAAAAATAAATATATCTGAATATAGAAGTAAATAATTTGTTAAAAAATAAAAAATACTATTTTAATATCGTATCCTAATTATTTCTTCATCTATGACTAAAGTATTTGAAAGCAATTTTAAATTACTAAATACTCATGATCAGATAAAAAAAATATTTGAAGGTATTTTTGTTGGGTTAAAAGGAAATAAATTATGTTATGTTGTTTATTATTCATGTTTAGTTTTTAAGTTTAAATATTTATAAAGATTGAAGAGAAACAGAATTTATATGTATATATGCCTTTGATAATTCAATTTGCATAATATTAAAATAAAAATAAGAAAAAATATTCATAACTAAACCTGGGACTGGGAGGGTTCTTTTTTAAAATATTATGAAAATTAAAAAATGACAAAATAAAAATTTATTATCCGATACATGAATAGAATATCATTAAATATTTCAATTTCGTTTTTTATTATTTAAAAATCAACAAAATAAAAAATATGATTATAAAATCTAATGAAATCGAAGTACATGTAACAACAGTATCAATATTGAGTCCTAAGATATGTTGCCTTAATCTCTTTTTTTTTTTTACATATATTATAAAAAATAATTTAAACACAATACGATGTAAAAAATTAATTCAAACACGATATGAATATATAAAAATATTAAAATTTATATAATAATAATTATTAATATTATTAAAATTAATTTAAATATATAATATTTTAAATATAATTATAATATATAAAATATATAAATATAATATAAATATATAAATTATTGAACCGTCAAAAATTCACTCTAACGTCGAAATTTGCAAGCTATTTTGAGCTCTTCAGCTGGTTTGTCTCCGGCAAGTCCGCTGTCAACCCAAGCCGAATAACCACCTTCCATGCTACTCACGCGCTCATAGCCCTGCTTCCAACGATGACATCACTTTCTATTTATTTAAAATTTCTAAATAAAACTTATAATATTTTTTCAAGCATTTAAATGGAAAAATAAACTTTACTAATGGATAAATGTTCATTGTTTATTTATTTAAAAAATATGGAAAAAGGTAGTGATCATTGTTAGTAGAAATAACAATTATATGATTGAGAAAAAAAATCAAGAAAATCAAAAATTGATTCTAATATTCGATTTGGATTTGGTTTAATTTTTATCAAATTTAAATTAATTTTAATTTAAATAATAATTAAATATATTCGACTCAGTTTGATTTTTAATTTTGACTTTAAAAACTATAATTATTTGATATAAATTAATTTTAATTTTTAACTCTTTATAATATAAAAATAAATATTTTATTTTTAAATTAGTGAAAACATTTTAAAATACTATAAAAATATGAATTTTTTAAAATTTAAAAATTTGATGATCTAAACTAGTTTTAATTGGGGGAATTCGTTTTGGGTTGATTTAGTTATAAATACTATTCAATTGGATTTGGTTTGATTTTTAAAAGCCAAAATATTGAACATTAAATAAGTTACTTTTCAAAAGCAAACCTAACTATTATCACTCTAAATAATTATCAATCAAATTATTAAGGACAAAGTTTTCTCACAAGAATTGAAATTAATATACTCACAGCGTTCAGAAGATCAACACAGGCACATAGAGATCTTCCTCCGCTGTTGCATCCCTGCAAATTATATATGTATCATTTATATCAATAATTCATATTTAAATTAATAATTTTTAAAATTTGACTCTTATATATTAATTATTAATAATTCTTAATATTTAAATTGATATAATTATTAATTATATTAATAATTTTTCAAAATTAAAGACAAATTAATTTGTTAACTATTGTTCTTTATATTTTTTTAAAAGTAGACTCCTATATAAATATATAAATATATATATATATATATTATCTTACCACAATTATGTGCTCATCCTTTTTCAAGATTGAGGAGACCTCCTTCAGGAACTCTGGGTTTTTCACTCTACCTAATTAATAATTGCCACAAGAAAAAAAAGATGTAATTAAATAAATAATTTTAAAAATTATATTGAAAAATGATAGTAAATGTTTCTTAATCAAGATATATATATATATAT
>JBBYHO010000006.1:9787459-9812142 GCA_038382025.1 Adansonia gregorii
AGGAGTTCAGATGTAAGTGAATGACTTGCTGTCATCATCATCATCATCATCATCATTATTATTATTATTATTATTATGTTGGAAACACAGCAACCTTATATGCATCTGTTTTTTATATCAATTGAAGGTTCCAACTTCATCTAGCCAGGGTTCCCATAGTGTCTCTTCCAAAAGTCCAAGGTATGAGAGAGATGAGCGTGGTACAGAAAGAAGAGGTTTCAACGATGATTCCAGAAGTGAGAACAGGAATGCAAGAAAAAGACACTATTATGATGATAGAAGAGACAATCGTGGTCGATATGAGGAAGATTATGGAAGAAGCCATTGTAGACATGAAAGTAGGAGGACACATGGTACGTGATACTTCATATTGTATGCATATGTCTGGGTATTATATCTCAACTAATGCCATTTGCATTTGGATTGTCATGCAAAAAAATTAATTCTGTGTATGTTTTTGAGGCTGGTTGGAATGGGGAAGATGGATTAATTTATCCAAACTTGATTACATGGAACTAAGACATAGTTGGGTTTGAAAATTTCATGATAACTTATGAATTCAACATGCTATTTTGAGCTTGTACCCTATTAGACTTATGATTTGGTATCTTTTTGGCATTTTTGCTGAGCCGCAGTGAAGGTAATTATCTTGACATTCATATCTTAAATCTTTTGTAGGCAGATCAGATTGGGATGATGGGAGATGGGAATGGGAAGACACTCCACGCCGTGATAGTAACTCTGGTAGTAGCAGGCGCCATCAACCTTCTCCATCTCCAATGTTAGTTGGCGCTTCTCCTGATGCTAGATTAGTTTCTCCATGGATGGGAGATCGTACTCCTCGTTCAACCGGTATGTTATTCAGTTTGTCAAGCCTTTCTTATTCTTGATGGCATTGAATATTCTTGTCTTCTTCTATTTCATTATTTTGAGTGAAGAGAGCAAACAATTTTTAAACTTTATGCCGAAATTAGGTACAGCTAGCGGTGCTTCTCCATGGGACTATGCATCTCCTTCTCCAGTTCCAATTCGAGCCTCTGGAGCATCAGTAAAATCTTCAAATTCTAGATACAGTCGGGCATCTCACCAGCTTAGCTTTTCAAGAGAAAGTTCACAATCATTTGAGGTAGTACAAAGCATTGTCCTCCTATTTCCTTCCTTTCTGTTCCTCTCCATTTTCTCCCTCTTAAATATTTCTCTTTAAGTTATATTTCTGGAACTAATCAATTAGTTGATAGTGGGTAATGTCAGCGATATTTTCAGAGTGGTATTTGAATAGTTTTCTCTCTCTTTATATGTGTCTTTTTTCTCTTTATAGAAATCTTTTTACGTCTGTCAATGGTAATTTTAGGTCTTGCTTTGTTATTTTACTGTTTAGGATGAAGCAGATAAGACTGGTTCAGCAGAAGAACACAATTATGAGATTACAGAAAGTATGCGCTTGGAGATGGAGTACAATTCAGACCGTGCATGGTAAATTATGTATTAAATTCGTCCTAGATTGAACATCCTAGGGTTTCTTTCTTCATAGGCCATTAAAATTTATTGCACTTACATGATGAACATGGTACTTCTGTTGGTCATTTATAGGCTTTATGGTTCTATTTCAAAGTTGTATTCACTTTTGTTGTTGGCCTATCACTGTGCAGGTATGATAGAGAGGAAGGAAACACCATGTTTGATGCTGCTAGTTCGTCATTTTTTCTTGGGGATGAAGCTTCATTCCAAAAGAAAGAAGCAGAGTTGGCCAAAAGACTGGTATTGGTTTAGTGCTCCTTTATTACATAATTTGATGTTCAATGCGCTTGTCATGTTTTATGTTTGTGTCATTTTTGATAGACATGTTGGATGCCTGATGTTATAACTGTTTTTCATTTAACTAGTTTTTATGCTTGGCCAGATATGAACATGGTTTAGCTGTTGTATCAGAATAAATAAGTACATTAGTGACATATACTTGAAGATAATGATTAAAAAATTATTATGATCTTACTGTTCTTAATGTCTTACAACTGGGTGCAATAGCTAAAAGCTAGTTTGATAAGAGAGAAGTGATATTTGATCTCTTTTCTTCTTCTTCTCTAGATTTTGCATAAGTGATGATTTATAAGAAGTAAGACTATCTTTTGAAGACGTTATTCTTTTCGACCTTTTGTTTATTAATTCTCAAGCAGGTGTAGGTTAAATGTTTTGTTGATTTAAAACTGGAGCTGCTGTTACACTTGTTGTTTTGTCTCCTTCATATTTCGAAATTGAAATAAGTGAAATGATAAACTTTTATCAACTTTTCTTTTATTTTCTTGGCTTCAGTTGTCTTACTTAGTGTCATCTCCTAAACAGGTTCGAAGAGATGGGACTAAGATGTCGCTTGCTCAGAGCAAAAAGTTGTCTCAGCTTACCGCGGATAATGCTCAGTGGGAAGATCGACAACTTTTGAGATCTGGAGCTGTTAGAGGTACTGAAGTGCAAACTGAGTTTGATGATGAGGACGAACGCAAGGTGATTCTTCTTGTACATGGTAAGTGAGCATTATAATCTTTCTGTTAATTTATGAAATGCCTTTTATATTTTGGCTAAAAGTTCTTTATATTTTGTTGTCACAGATACAAAACCTCCATTCTTGGATGGCAGAATTGTTTTCACCAAACAAGCAGAGCCAATCATGCCCATAAAAGATCCTACATCAGATATGGCTATAATTTCACGCAAAGGATCTGCTTTGGTTAGGGAAATTCATGAGAAGCAAAGCATGAATAAGTCTCGCCAACGATTTTGGGAGCTTGCAGGCTCTAAGCTTGGTGATATCCTTGGAGTTGAGAAAACAGCAGAGCAGGTATTGTTTATAAAATTTAAATTTTTACATTTTTTTTGTAAAAATGATAATGTAGCTCTTCAACTAACTTATTTCTGCATTGGATACTAGATTGATGCTGACACTGCTAAAGTGGGTGAACATGGTGAAATTGATTTCAAAGAAGATGCCAAATTTGCACAGCATTTGAAGAAGGGGGAGGCTGTAAGTGAATTTGCAAAGTCCAAAAGCATAGCAGAGCAGCGTCAGTACTTGCCCATATATTCAGTGCGGGATGACTTGCTGCAGGTTACACAATTTGCTGTTAGTATATGTTGGTCACATTTTGGAATAATTGTTAACTCTAGCTTGCCACTTGCGCCTTGAGGTGGCACTATGACCTTGCTTATGCAAGGATAAACTGCAGTTGTCCTAAAGGAATGCAAAAGTTACACCTTTCAGTTATTTAATTTTTGTCCTTTTGACTTTCAAAGCTAAATTCTGTCATGTTGACCATGTTTTTAATATATCAAGTCTTCTATTGACCTTCTCTTTTATTCTGTTCTACAGGTGATTCGCGAAAATCAGGTAGTTGTTGTTGTGGGTGAAACTGGCTCTGGAAAAACAACTCAACTTACACAGTATCTTTATGAAGATGGGTACACTTTAAATGGTGTAGTTGGCTGTACCCAACCTAGGCGTGTGGCTGCTATGAGTGTTGCGAAAAGAGTTAGCGAAGAGATGGATACGGATTTGGGTGATAAAGTTGGCTATGCCATACGTTTTGAAGATGTGACTGGGCCAAACACCATAATTAAGGTGAGTTGTTCATTTTACATTGGAAAGCAAATGTAAAATCTCGTGGAATGGATGCACCAAGCTCTGTATTTCCTATTACTGCAGTTTTGGTCAATCTTCCATACTCTTGGTCTAAAATTGATTTATTAGTTGCCCCAATTAATTGTTGGGAGCGTTGTCTCATGTTTCTTTATCTTCGTCATGTTTGCTTCTGGTATGACATGCTATACCTTTTTATTTCTTCAACTTTACAGTATATGACTGATGGAGTCCTCCTTCGTGAAACATTAAAAGATGCTGATCTGGACAAATATCGGTGTGGAGAAACTATATCTTGATTTTTCTTTTCTATCCCAATTGCATCTAAGGAATTACTGGTGACACCTATGTGATTTACTTTCAATTTTGCAATTATTGCAGTGTCATTGTAATGGATGAGGCACATGAGAGATCACTAAGCACAGATGTGCTTTTTGGAATATTGAAAAAGGTGGTTGCCCAGCGCCGTGATTTCAAGCTTATTGTGACATCTGCAACTCTAAATGCACAGAAATTTTCAAATTTCTTTGGAAGGTAAGTCTCATATTTAATGTCAGCTTATGCTGGCACCTCGTGTGTCTAATGCATCTAATATAAATAACTATCTATTCTAATTTTGCAGTGTACCAATTTTCCACATCCCTGGTAGAACATTTCCGGTCAATATTTTGTACAGTAAGACTCCTTGCGAGGATTATGTTGAAGCTGCAGTGAAGCAGGCCATGACTATTCACATCACCAGCCCTCCGGGTGACATCCTCATCTTCATGACCGGCCAAGATGAGATTGAGGCAGCTTGTTATTCCCTTGCAGAACGAATGGAACAACTCGTGTCCTCCGCCAGGAAAGGTGTCCCTAAACTTCTCATACTCCCAATATACTCCCAGTTGCCTGCCGATTTGCAGGCAAAGATATTCCAGAAGGCTGAAGATGGAGCTCGCAAATGCATTGTTGCCACTAACATTGCTGAGACATCCTTGACTGTAGATGGAATTTTTTATGTTATTGACACTGGTTATGGTAAAATGAAAGTCTATAATCCTAAGATGGGTATGGATGCTCTTCAAGTTTTCCCTGTTAGTCGTGCTGCTGCTGACCAGCGTGCAGGACGTGCTGGTAGAACTGGGCCTGGCACATGTTATAGGCTGTACACAGAGAGTGCATACTTAAATGAGATGCTACCCGCTCCTGTACCTGAGATACAAAGGACCAACCTTGGGAACGTGGTGTTGCTGCTCAAGTCTCTTAAAATAGACAACTTGCTAGATTTTGATTTCATGGATCCACCTCCACAGGAAAATATTCTTAATTCTATGTACCAGTTATGGGTCCTGGGGGCGCTTAACAATGTTGGGGGCTTGACTGACATCGGATGGAAAATGGTGGAGTTCCCGCTGGATCCCCCACTTGCCAAGATGCTGTTGATGGGTGAACAGTTAGGATGCTTAGATGAGGTTTTGACCATTGTTTCAATGCTTTCAGTCCCATCTGTATTTTTCCGACCTAAGGATAGAGCAGAGGAGAGTGATGCAGCAAGGGAAAAATTTTTTGTACCAGAATCTGATCACTTAACATTGCTTAATGTTTACCAGCAATGGAAAGCTAATCAGTATCGAGGGGACTGGTGTAATGATCATTTTCTGCATGTTAAAGGTTTGAGGAAAGCCAGAGAGGTGAGATCTCAGCTATTAGATATTCTTAAGACACTGAAAATTCCACTAGCATCCTGCGGATATGATTGGGATGTTGTCAGGAAAGCCATTTGTTCTGCATACTTCCACAATGCTGCAAGATTGAAGGGTGTTGGGGAGTATGTTAATTCCAGGAATGGGATGCCCTGCCATTTGCACCCGAGCAGTGCTCTATACGGTTTGGGTTATACTCCAGAGTATGTTGTTTACCATGAACTGATTTTAACAACAAAGGAGTACATGCAGTGCGTTACAGCAGTGGAGCCACAGTGGCTGGCAGAATTGGGTCCCATGTTCTTTTCTGTGAAGGAATCAGATACGACATTATTGGAGCATAAGAAGAAGCAGAAAGAAGAGAAAACTGCCATGGAGGAGGAAATGGAGAATCTGAGGAAGATGCAAGCCAAGGCTGAGAGCGAAAGCAAGGAGAAGGAGAGACAGAAGAGAGCAAAACAGCAGCAACAAGTTTCAATGCCTGGGTTGCGGCAGGGTTCTTCTACTTATCTAAGACCGAAGAAGTTTGGTTTATAAATTCAAATTATATTGTATTCACTGTTTGAAAATTAACAAAACAAAACTGTTCCTAAGTTAACAAATACTTGTTTGTTACCCATGACCTTGAGATTGCGTGTATTGTACACGACGCTGCAAAAATGAAATTTGCTTTATTAAAGTTATGGCTAATCGTTTGAATGCACCTATCAATTTTTTTTCTTTTGTTCCTTTTTTTTAGGAATAAGAAATTGAACATTCTACGAGGAGAATATTCTTACGAGATTATCCTTGTTTATGCATGTACTTGTTAAGTGAACTAGACCGTCTTTTTCTTTTGATTTAAAGTTCTTGCATTTGAAACAGTGAAAGTAGTCTTTCTCTCGTGAGGCTATAGTTTAGATCTGGATCCTTGTTTGTCGATCGCTATCTCATTAATTTTTTCTTCTTGACAATATTCTAACTTACGTAGATCTAGAAGATGTTGAAAAGTGAATCAGTAAATTTCTTATTTTTTGAGTTTTACAAGCTGATTTTAGATCTATTTAAACAATGTATCTAAGCCTTCTTGATTTAAGTATTCTAGATAGGAAAAGAGATTAAAAAAATTCTAACTTAAATGATTAAATCAGCTATATCTCTAGGATAACTAATTCCTTGATTTAAGGAATCTTTAGTAATTACAAAATATTTATAACTATCTACAATTTGGAATGTACATTATCCCTTTCCTTTTTCCCTTAAACATTCCCTTAAGTTAAAGAATAAATGTCTTCTATTCCCAGCTTGAAAATACTATCTTGAAACTGAATATTATGCAATCTTTTTGTAAACACATTTGCCAGTTGATTTTTTGTAGTCAAATATAGGATGCAAATTGGACCACTCTCTAGTTTTTCTTTTATGAAGTGCCAATCTATCTCTGTATATTAAATCCTATTATGCTACACAGGATTATGTGCCACATTTATTGCAGACTTATTGTCATAGTAGAGTTTCATAAGCTCATCCCCTTATCTTCAAGCCCTTTAGAAGTATTCTTAACCATAATAATTCACATATATCCCAGTCCACTGCTCCAAATTCTACTTCAATGCTTGACCTTGCCACTACATTTTGCTTTTTACTTCTTCATGTGACTAGAATACCTTTAAGAAAGGTGTAGTATCCTATAGTTGATCTTCTGTCCACTAAAGATCTTGCATAATATGTATCTGTATAGGCTTCAAGTGTTGCTTCTGTATTTCTTCCAAATAATATCCCCTTCCCTGGATTAGCTTTTAAGTAATGCAAAATCTTATGGATAGCTTGTAAGTGTAATTCTTTTGGATTGTGCAAAATTTGACTTATTACACTAACAACATAAGCTATGCTTGCCTTGTATGTGATAGGTAGATAAACCTTTCAACCGAACTTTGGTACATCTCTGTTCATTGTTAAGCCATCCACTGCTTCCCTAAGCTCGTGATTCGAATCAATTGGTGTATAAGTAGGTTTGTATCCTAACTTTCTTGTCTCTTTTAGTAGATCAAAGACATATTTTTATTGAGATATGGAAAAGGCCCAGTTAGAATATGCCACCTAAATTCTTAGGAAGTACTTTAATTTTCCTAACTGTTTAATCTCAGACTCTTTAATCAGACACTGCCTTAAGGACTTCTTTTCAGATTTGTCATTCCTTATCACTATTATATCATCAACATATACTAGCAAAATTGTAACTTCCCTTGTTTTCAAGTGCTTTATGAATAGAGTATGACCCCTTGACTTTACTTGTATCTATAGGTTATCATCACCTTTGCAAATCTCCCAAATGATGCCCTCAGAGATTGCTTAAGTTGTACAGTGCTTTTTTTAGTTTGCACAATTTCCTTCTTTCAACATTGTCTTTAAAATTGGGTGGTATATCCATTATATATTTTCTCCTTTAAGTCCCCATGTAGGAATGTATTTTTAACATCAAACAATTGTAGATCCCAATTAAGATTGGCAGCTAATGATAGTAAGACTCTTACTTTATTTAATTTTGTTAGTAGGGCAAAGGTTTCTTCTTAGTTTGCCCTATAGATTTAAGTGTAACCATTAGCTACCAGGCTAGCTTTATATCTCTCTAGATTCCCATTTGCCCTATAAACCGAGAAAAACCATTTAAACCCATTGGTTTTTTCCCTTTAGTAGTTTTACAATTTCTCGCGTTCTGTGTTTCTCTAATGCCTCCATTTCAACTCTTATAGCTTCCCTCCATTTTTCTTTGGACAACGTTTTAGATAAAGTTTTAATAATCGACAGTGTTTAGGCTCAGAAGAAATGTCCTATAGGATAAGGAAAAATTATCAAAAGACACAATTGAGATTAGATATAAAAATGTTTAGTTAATTCTCTATGTTTTTTCCTAAGGGCAATTGGTAGATAAAGATCAACATCTATTTAAGAATTAGGCTTAGATGTAATGTTAACCTCATTTCCAAGCCTAGGTGAAGAATCTTGGACTTGTTTAGGTTCAAGACTTGGAGCTCTTCCCCCTTGAATATATCTATTTATTTCTCCAAGTGTCAAAATAAGTTGAGACTATGGCTGTATAGGATATGATTGAGACTATCTAGGTTGGAACTGTGACTTTGTAGGCTGGGACTAATTTTGTGTTTGAGTTTGGGATTGTGTAGGCTAGGAATGAAGTTGTGTTTGCATTTGGGTAGGTAAAACCAGCGTATATAAAGGTTGCTACTTTAATAGGAAGTTATCCATATCCTTATCTTCCACTAGTGATCGTTCCCCCTGAATATAACGCTAAGTATAGTAAGGTATTCCCTCCTTAAAAATGACATCAGTAGTAATAAAAAAAACGTTTTATAGGTGGATGATAACATTTGTATCCTTTTTTAGGATATGAGTATCCTACAAAAACACATTGGATACCTCTAAGATTTAGTTTCCCTCTATTATTGCTATGGACACAAACAAAGGAAGTACAACCAAAGACCCTAAGTATAAGATTGTAGAATTTAGCAATAATTTCTATTGGTGTTTTAAATTCTAAGGTTTTAGAAAGCAATCTGTTTATGATGTGAGCAGCTTTTAGGATAGCTTCTGCCTAATATGTTTTTGGTACATGTTGCTAAAACTAAAGGGTTTGGATAGTGGCTAATAGGTGACCATTCTTTCTTTCAGCAACCTTATTTTGTTGTGGGGTATTAACATACAGTGATTCATGAATGATACCCTCATTTGAAAATAAAAAAATAAAAACTGGTTGAAATAATCTCGTTCATTATTGGATCAAATTCTTTTTATTTTTACCTCAAATTGGTGTACCATAATAAAAAGATTAGGTAGGACAGTACTCACATCAAACTTGTATATAGATAGGAAAATCCAAGTAACTCTAGTGCAATTGTCAATAAATGACACAAACCATTTTGATTCAGTCACATTAGGAGCTGTAGAAGGCTCCCAGGTATCAGTATGAATTAAATGAAATGGTATCGAAGTTTTTTTTATTGTTCATAGGAAAAGACACTCGTTTGCACTGTGCAAGTTCACACACATCACAATGAAAATCTTAAACATTTATTTCTTTTACTAAAGATAAGACCATTCTTTATTAAACTCTAAATGACAGATGATCGAATCTATAATGGTAGAAGCAAATTACATCTTTACTTGAGGAGGAAATAACATATAAGGATAGGTTTTCTTGACACTAGTTAACTTGCTTACAATTTCAAGGTAGTAGAGTCAATCCTTTTCCTTAACAAGTCTAATATTTTTCCCCAAGGTCTGGTCTTTAAACACACAATGAGAAGGATAGAAAATAACATCACAATTTATGTTATTAGTAACTTTCTAGACAGCTATCAAATTAGCCGATATCTTAGAAACGTGAAGCACATTTTTAAAAATGAACTGATGTATAATTAGAATGTCGCCTAAGTCTACAATAGTAATAGATGATTTGTCTACTACTGGAATTTTCTTATTGCTAGGACAAGTAGAATGGGTAATAAATTATGACATTAAATGGGTCATATGATCAATGACCCTTAAATCAATGATACATGAGTTCGAAGAAACTTTTTTGAATTATTTAGACCATAAAAAAGAGTAGACTTACTTGAAAGTTGCCTTATTGGTTTTAGACTTCCCTAAGGCCTTTAGAAGATCTCCTAGGCTTTCAATCTCTTTTTTATTGAACTCTTCTTGCTCTGGAATTGAATCTAACTATGTTATAACATGATGAGCTTGGTTTTATCCCTTCTTCTGTCCTTTATAACCCTAATCTTAACTTGTAATAGTTGGTTTACCACTAAACTTTCTCTTTGGTGTACCTTGGCTTTTTGCAATAGGTGCACTAGAAAGTATCCTTGTTGTCCCTTCTAGCAAACTTTAAGGATCTAGACAAGTTTGCCTTTACTCCATCATGCATAGGTACTATTTCTATCTTTGTTGCCATAGTTGATCCATCTTGACTTTCTAAGATAACCTTTCGTGGCTTTCTTCTGCTTGTATTAAGGAGGTAGTTTCATTTAGTGATGGTAGTTTTTGCTTACCAAGTATTTGAACTCAAACTTCGTTAAACTCGCTTTTTAATCCAGTCAGAAAATTGTACATCTAATCCTTTTCAATGAAACTCTGTAGTATCACAACATCTTTAAGACATTTAGTTTTAATACGTCAATTGCGATCAATTTCTTCCTATAAAGTCTATAGTGAGTTTCCAAACTTAGTCACTATTTTTTTTTGTCTTGTCTCATCGCACTAGTCTTCACTTTAATCTCATATACTTGTGCTGCATCTTGAGCTTTCGAATAAGTTTGTCTAACTATGTCTTAGACTTCTTGGATGTTTATAGAAACATATATATGTCGCCTATCTTGGGACTGATAGAATTCAGTAACTATGGCATTATCATTAGAGTTTGCTTTATCCTATGTTGTAAATTTTGAATCCTCTAGGTCCAAACCCATCTCCATTAAGTGGCTAAGCTTTCCCTTTCCCTTAAGATTTGTCTGGACAAATTTTGGCCACTTTAAGTAATTTTTTCTAGTTAGCCTATAGCTTGCTTGGATATTTTACGAATCTCCAGATGAGTGCATTACATTTTCCTTGGAGGGTGCCTTAAGTTCAGACATAATTTAAGTTGAAAGGCAAGGTCTCTAAGAAAAATCAACAGTAAAGGCCAAAAGGAACTATTGAAGAAGAAAAGGCAATGAAGGCCAAGGGAAAAGTTGAAAGTATGGAAATTAAGGCCAAGAAAAAAAAGGAAAAAAAATTGAATGATCTCCAAGAAAAAACTCTTAAAGCCCAGGTACCATGTTGAAGACTGAAATTGAGTTAGTAAATTTCTTATTTTCTATGCATTTTACAAGTTGTTTTTAGGTCTATGTATAAAATAGGTCTGAAAATTTAATATACTATCCTAGATAGAAAAGGAAATTAAAAAAAATTCTAATCTAAATGCCTAAGTCAATTATATTATCTCTAGGACAATTAATTCCTTGATTTAAGGTATAATTAGTAATTCCAAAATATTTATAGCTATCTATAATTTAGTGCAGACGATATGCCTTTCATTTTAATAGAAGAAGTGGTCGATTTAAAAAGAATCCAAACAAGGCAAGCATTAATTAGTATTGGATTTTTGAGAAATTGCTTTTGTTGTTCCCTTAATTGTTAAGATTAGGGTAAAAAAGTAAAATGTAAGTATACTTTTGATAAATTGTTTCTCTTTAGTTTCCTTTATTATTTGTTTTGATGGATTTGCAGTTGGGAATTCATGGAGATACTTAAAGTTGCTTTTTGCAGCATTCTTTGTAAACAAGAAATTTGGTATGTTCTCGTCTTCTATAAACTTGTTTATTTTTTCTCCTGCTGCCTAATATAATAGGAACTTATGTTTGAATGACAACTTTGTTACTTCTATGTCGAATATAGCAATATAGAATAATGAAATGGCAACAATAATACTTCATGCACATTTAGATTGCATTTCATTGTTATTGATTTGGTTCTTTTTAATGAAATTTTAGTTATAGGTATCAAGGCTTCTTTATGTAATATATGTGTTCAACACTTCAAGTGGATATTTTAACGTAAAAGTGGACATGAGTCTTGTGATTGTCATAGGTGAATAGATTATAAAAGTTTAACCTTTGGTATATCAACAAAATATATACTACATATGAATAATTTGTATAAAATTAAAGACATAAATATATTTATAAATGGCATAATATATTATTTGTATAAATATACATATATATATTTATTAAGCCATAATTTTAAGATGCATTCACGTATCCATATTTAATTTTTGGATATTTTTAGTCGATTCATTGAATCCAAAGTTTTAAACAACGGTCGAGTCAAACACACAAACATGTGATATTCTTGATGTTGGTTTTATTTAAATCTAGATGGCAAAGTTCATCATCAGTTTCTTTAAAGTGTCTTTTTGGTGGACAACACTTGCATAAAGTTAAATCAATGTATCAAGCAATTCAAACTTTTATGGAATTTAGCCAATCAGTTTCCTAATTCAAGAGCATTTTTGATGTTTTCCTACTTCAGCAATCCAACTTTTTCTTACTTATACTTAAGCTATAATCCAAACAAAAAAAAGTGAATAAAAGATAAGTTTACCTACATAAATTTATATTTTCCTATATTAACATCTAACACGTTTTGTTAATCATGTGAATATCTAAGCCCCAGAGGTCTACATAACGATAAATGCGATAATTTTTATTTCTGTGCCAATAAGTATTATCTACGTATTGTAAATTTAAAAAATTTTCACAAACACTATTTGTGATTGGGTATTTCTCACGTACACCTAAATTTTTTTGTTTCGCATAAAGCCTTGTGATTTATTTTCATTTTTAAAGATGTTAAAAATAATTTGTTAAAAATAATTTGACAAAAACATCACTAAAAGTTGTTTGCAGTGTTAAAAAAATTAATTTGAAAAGATAAGCACCAAACTCTTAAAATGTACCTTATTTAGGAGAAAAAATCAATCCCTAAAATTACTCTTAGAAGAGAGAAAAATATTTGAATATAATTTCCTTCTTGCTTCTAGAGAGACATGATGGTGTCAAAGATGAATATTCTTCAACTTTACTTCTCTTTCTCAAAAGTGTCAGAGACAAATTTTCTTATCAAATGCTTGCATCATTCTTTTCTACATACTATAAGCTTTTCTTTTCTTTCTATTCTTCATTGTTAAAATTATTTTAATTATCCTTTAACAATGCAACAATTGTGCCATAAATTCAATATATGAATCTATAATTCAAGCATTAACATTTACTCAAAATACACTTTTCAAGCCATGTAATATAGGTTAAAGTTAAGGGTTAGGATAAAATAGGCCTAAAATTTTGTTTAAAGATTTTGAATCGAACAATCATTTTCTTACATATCAACGTTATTGTTTTGCTTTCCTTCTCTGCCTTTTCAATTGTATCTTCTCTCTTTTTCATCACTTTTTGTTGCAGCTTTTTTTTTTCTTCCAAAAATTGTTAAAGAAACAATGAGAAGTTCTTCCTTTGTCCTTGAAATCTTCAAAGACCTTCATTTTTTTTTCCTGTGAATAAGTTTATTTTGAATTCTATTTTTCATTATAGAGGTGATCGTTAATTAGATTATTAAGAAATTTAATAGGCTCAAAAGGGTTGCAAATAGTTGATTTTATTCATGTAAAGGATAAAAGAATGCCGAGCTATCATCTCAAATGTGAATACTTTCTTTTCAAATAATTTATTAAGACATGACAAGTTCATATAAGTTCATTGTAAAGAATCTGAGTGTAGATAAATTAGTCCATGAGTTTATTTTAGTAGGCCAGGATTCCATGTACACTTTCATTTCCCTTTCTTGCTTCATTAATTTACTAATATGGATTGAGTTTTCAAAATTAAATCTTAGATTATTGCTGCGATTGTCTCACATCCATTATTTGAGACTTGATAATGGGTGAAATTGAAAAAAAATGAAATCAACAGTTTCACATTGCATACCTCTTGTACTAGAGTGTTATTTATTATATTAGTCTCTCCACCTTATAAATTAGTTGAGGTTGGATTTGATTTTTTTTAACTGAAAAAATTACATGAAACAACTAGTAGTAAATTATTTACTTTCTGACAATTTGGCTTTGTAGAATTTTTATATGAAGGAAATAAGGATAATAATATAAAGAATAAACTCTATTTTAATCCTTGTAATAAACCTATTTAAAGGTAAGGTAGACTATTTGACCTAACCCTGGTTCGAATTTATGTTTTTTTTATCTCAACTGACCTGACTGAGATCATTATTTATTTATTAGATATAATTATAAAATATAAATATTAATTAAAATAATTTTAAGAATTTAATTGTCTAATTTAAAGTCTCAAGTTTAAACCCTAATCAAAATGAAAAAAAAGAGACAGAAAGATTTATGAAATAAAGTATTTTTTTTTTATCAAAATTACAACAAGAAGGTAGCAAAGATACTCTTCTAGCATGGAAAAAAAAAAAAACCAGCAATCACAATACTCTTAGATATGTTTGGATGAGAAATATTAAAATTTGAAGATTTTAAAATGCATAAATTCAAAAATACTAGCATTTAGAACAAAAGTTTGAATAGTCGAATTTGATAAAATAAAAAATAATAATAATGGAAACAAAATAAGTAAAATATGTAATATGGATGTCATTATATTTGTAAAAATGTATGGATACTACTAATAATATAAAAAAAATGAAGTGAGTTTTTGTAGTTGGATTAAAAAATAATATTTAAATGGTAATATCTTAATAAAAAACTATATAATTTCACAAATTCCACCTCTTGAGATGGAATTTAAAAAGGGAATTCAAGCCATTTAATATTTCTCTTTCAAATTTCAAGAATTTTAAAAATTTTAATTTTTGTTTTATCAAACTAAAGGACTTCATTTTAAAATATTGAAATTTAAATTTTAAACTTATTGGATATCGTTTTTTAAAGATGTCATACTCCAAGCTTTATTTCTCTACTTTACATATTTAGGATCCACAAATAAAACTATCTCTTATTGTGTAACTCAAGATAATTTACACCTAAAATTTCAACAATTTCAAATGTCAATTTCACTTCATGCATATTTCTTTTATTTTGTCTTAATTTTTTCAAAACTAAATGGTGTATCTTATGAATCTTGACAAAGTATATCATATCTATTGAAGTTTAATGATTAGATTGTATTTATACTTATACTAGTGATAAATCGAATGATAATATCTATATCTATAATATATATATATAAATATATAAATATATATATAAATATATATATATATATATAAGCACAAATGTAAGTAATCTTTTAAACTAGCAAAAATGGTCATTTTTATTTACTCTATTTCTAAATTGTTATTATAAATATTTTTATTATTAATAATATTAAGAAGTTTATTTTGATTAAAGTATTTTTATTAAATGATAATATCTACTATTATTCAATAACCATTTGAATAATATTTTATTATTGTATTATATATTATAAATTATAAGATTAAGATTATGGTTTTTAAAATTTTATCAAAATAAAATAATGATAATTTCATTTGTTTAAATTTAATCATTGATTATATATCTTAAATTAGTATTTATAATTTTAGAGTAATCATCACTTCATTAGTAATGTAGTTAAATAGCAATTAAAAATAAGATTTCTCACTAAAAAATAGATGCTTTAACTGTTATTTTCAAAAAATATCAAATATTGAGTAATACTTATTATTTTTTGATTTTAAGTATTGTTTCTTGCCTTATTTTTTTTCTTAGAATGGTTTTATTTTTTTATTCACTATCATTAAATCTTTATTTATCTCATTTTCAGACAGGTTTCAAAAAATTACAAATTCTTTGTCTTATTCTCGAGTTGAAATATTACAAATTCTTTATCTCATTTTCGGACAGATTTTAAAATATTACAAATTTAATAGTTTAAAAAAAAATTAACAAAAAGGTTTTGGATCTTTAGCAAGTTGTCTCTTTTTTTTATTATTATTATTATAGCTTCATATTTCTTATTTTTATTAAATTCATTTTGGCTTGGGTAGATTTTTGCTTATCTTAAATTCAATATATTTAAAAAAAATCATCATAGAGATTTTTGGAACTAATTTATTATTTAAAATATATTATTTAAAATTAATTAATTCATTATTTACATGAAAAAATATATTATTTAAAATTAAAAAATTAAAAATATAAAATCATGTGCAACACATATGATATTAAAAACTAATATATATAAAAGCACAAATGTAAAAATCTTTTGAATTGACCAAAATGTTGATTGTCATTAGTTGTACTAATTTTGCCATTTAAATATTTTTTTATTATTCATATGATTTATGACATTTATAAATAAGAATTCTAATCCTATTAAAAGACCTTGATTAGATAAATTTATAAATAAAAATTTAATTTTATTAAAATATTTTTATTAATAAATTAATTTGATAATAAATAAAAATAATTGCTAGTTTTTACTAAATTGCTTTATCTTAAAATTTTTAATTTTTCACTAGCCTAAAAAGTAAATCAATTTATTTAATATAAATAAAAATTACTTTGAAATTTTCATAAAATATTTTACATTGATTTTATTTTATAGGATTTGATGAAATGCAATTAGGCTGCATGCTTATCTGTTCATTGTACTACGTCAACAATTTTAACTTTTCACTATATAACTAAAAATTAAATTAAAATTTTCATAATATATTTTGCATTGACTTTTTTTTATAGGATTGGGTAAAATACAAACACCTCGCATGCTTATCTTTTCATTATTTTACATTGATTTTATTTTATAGGATTGGGTCTAATAGTTTATTTCATGTTAAATTTCCTTGGAAAATAGTGTCACCTACGTTTGAAGGGATGTTTCAAGCAAAAGTCTATTTAAAACCTAAAATTAGCAATGAGAAAATAGATCAAAAATTGAATTGTTTCTTTAGAAACTTGCTTTCCAGTAACTCTTGGTTTTTTCTTTGTTCTTGATGGATTTCCAACAACAACAAAACACCTCAAACACTTACCTTTCATGAGAGGCACTTACAAGTGGTGATAATCTATATCTCTTACTATCAAACACATAAGTTAGTGTTAACCTATCATTTTGGGTTTTGAAGGCTCCTAGAGTGTGGTGATTTATCAAAAAATCTTCTTCACTCAAACTAAACTAATTGAGTCTCTATCACGCATACTTAGTATTCAGATTTGATTCTCCATTTGTTCGTATCAGAGCCTCATTAAGAGTCATGGCTAACTATAATAATCCTAAAAGAGATATTCATGATCTTGAGATCGATCAATTTAGACACCAAATGGAAGCTTTAAGAGTAATAGTTAAGCGTCATGGGAATCATGGAAGAAGAATTGGATCATCATTAGATGAAAATTTTGAAACCAATTCTATTGACACTGCTTAGAGTGAGTCTAGTGATTCTTTTTCAATTTCAAATAATAAAAGAGACGAGAGGTAACACTGGAATAATGGAAAGAGCATTTTCTTTTAAAATTGACATTCTTGAGTTTGAAAGAAAAATGAATCCTGAAACTTTCATGGATTAGCTATACACGTTGAGAGAGCCTTTGAAGTTAAAAAAGTTGATGAAGAAGAAAAGGTTAAACTTGTTACCGTGAAATTAAAGAAATATTTTTCCTTACAGTGGGATAACCATAAAAACCAGCTTGTGAGAGAAAGCAAATGAAGAATTCGATCATGGGAAAAAATGAAGAGAGAACTTTTAAACAAAATTCTTACTAGACCATTATAAACAAGATATTTTTTCACAAGTTCATAACTTTAAGCAAGGAGATCTTTCTACTGAAGACTACAACGTAGAGTTTAAGCATCTCATGCTAAAATATAATGTGATGGAGATGAAAGAACAAACTATTGCTCATTCTATTGGTGGCTTGAAACCTAAAGTTAGTAACATGGTAAGACTACAATCTTATTAGAGTTTTACTATGTTAGAAAGCTTGCTTTATATGTGGAAAGACAAATAAAAGAAGCAAAAAAATAAAGTTTCAAAGGAAATATGGGGTATTATTCTTTCAACAAAAGTTCAACTACAACCACTCCCAAATCAAAACAACCATTTAATTCGACTAATTCTAAACCTTTTACAAAATGGGAAAGGAAAAAAGGCTCTTGTTCAGGTGGTGAAAAACAAAACAACACTATGCGATGTTTCAAATGTAAGGGATTTGGTCACATAACTTCGGACCGTCCTAACAGAAAGGTTTTCACAATTTTGGAGGAAAATACCAAAATTGATCAACATGAAGAGTCAATACCTGTATATGATGATGAGTAAGAAGCGACTTATCAGAATAAATTTGAAAGTGGGAGGAAGCACAACATTTTTCACACTTGATGTAGCTATAAAGGAAAAATATATGATCTTATCATTGATAGAAAGGCATGTGAGAATGTTGTTTCCAGCAAGATGGTTGAAAAATTGAAGCTTGACACAGAGGTTCATGCTTCACCTTACATGCTTAAATGGTTAGACTTAGGCCATGAGATCAAAGTAAGTAAAGATTGCCTTGTACCTTTTTCTATTTGAAAGAAATATAAAGATGAGTTATGCTGTGATTTGGTACCCATGAATGCTTATCATCTATTTCTTAGGGGAACATGGCAGTATGATAGAAAAGTGATGCATGATGGGTTTGAAAACTCCTACATATTCATTAGAGATGTGTAAAAAGTAATATTGGCTCCTCTCAAACTTAAGAATCACGATCAAACAATTGCAGATAATGGTGTTCGCTTGATTACTAAAGAAGAAATTGAAAGTATTGTGAAGAGCTTGGCTACAACCATTCTTATTCAGATTGAGGAAGACAAGAAAGAAGAGCAGAGTAATCTAAATGAAGTCTTCTTGCCCGTCAAAGAGTATTCAGAATTATTTCCTGATGGGTTACCAGTTGGTTTACTTCCTATTCGTGATATTCAACATGCCATCGATTTTGTACTAGGAGCTATGATCCCCAATAAGGCGGCATATCAAATGAGTCTAATAGAGCATAAAGAATTGCAAAGGCAAGTAGATGATTTGTTAAAAAAGAGCTAATACAAGAGAGCAAAAGTGAGAAATGCCAATTTGGCATTAATTCATTGATTTTTCTTGGACAAATAATCTCTAGAGCAGGCATAAAAAAGACCTAAGCAAAGTTGAAACAATCTTCCCATGGCTTGTACTAACATCCATTCTGAAATCAGGACTTTCTTGGTTTGGCCTAATTTTATAGACGATTCATCAAGAAAGTTAGCAACATTAATTGATTATACTAAAGAACGTATTTTCAAGTGGAATAATGCAACCCTATAAGTTTTTAATACCTTGAAAAAAGAGATAAAAGCACTAGTTCTCTTTTGCCAAATTTTGGTGTTTAACGATGAATGTGATATGAATGGAGTTGGAAAAGGGGATGTAAAAGTTAAATGAGTCAAGGAGGAAGTATTCTATTTATGACAAAGAGTTTTATGCAATTGTGTAAGCTTTTAATCATTGGAGTCAATATTTATTACCAGACTCTTTTGATTTGGATTTTTGACCATGAAGCTTTGAGATTCTTGCATAGCTAACAGAAACTTAATCAAAGACATGCTCTTTGGTTGAATTTCTGCAAACTTTCAACTTTATGGTAAAGCATAAATATGAAACAACTAATATGGTGGCTAATGCTTTGAGTCGAAGGTATACACTACTAGAAGCTTTGCAAGCTCAAACTTTAGTTTTCAGGAGATTTCTAATCTTCACCTAGATGATGAAGACTTCAGAGAAATATGAAAGGCTTGTCAAAATGGAACTTCAAATGGTTATCTTACACATTATGGTTATTTCTTTAAGGGTAAGTTGTGTTATGTGCCTAAACGCTTAATAAGAAATACTATATTAACCAAAGCTCATGTAAGAGGACTTACGGGACATTTGGCCGAGAAAAGACATATGCTTTGATGAAAAACAATTTCTATCGGCCAAGGATATAAAGGATGTGGTTCAAGTGGTGGAAAGATACAACACCTACCAAAAAGCCAATACAAATGCACAAAATAAAGGTTTGTACACACTTCTTCCTACACCAAACCTGCCTTAGCAAGACGTATGGACTTTATGTTAGGATTGCCCGGAACAAAAAACGGGATTCCATTATGATCGTGGTGGATAGATTTTTAAAGATGGCTCATTTCCTTCCGTGTCACAAAACTATGGGTGCTACTCATGTTGCTAATTTGTATTTTAAAAAAGTTGTTACTCTTTATGGAATTCCAAAAAGCAACGTTTTAGATAGAGATGAAAATTTTTAATCATTTTTGGAGAACTCTTTGGAGGAAACTAGTTACAGTGTTGAATTTAGTGCATTTTACCATCCTTAAACAGATGTTCAAACTAAAATACTAAATAGAAGCTTAGGAAATTTTAAACTAAAGAATCTCAAGGAGTGGGATTTGTATCTACCATAAACAAAATTCGCCTATAATGCTTTCTAATGCAAAACAACTCAATTCAGTCCCTTTTAAAGCTGCTTACGGGCTTATGAAAGAGTTAAGCTCTTGAAGAAGACACACAAAGAAGTGAGGCAAAATATTCTCAAGCACAATGAGCTATACAGAAACCAAGAGAACAAACATCAAAGGCCAACAGCTTTTAAAAAAGGAGATTCGGTGTGGATACCTTTGAGAAAAGAATGCTTTCCAAGCAAAAAAAAAAAAAAAAAATCTAAATCGCAACAAGAGCTGGAAGACCCTTTGAAGTTCTTAAGAGGGTGGGAAACAATGACTAAAGGATTGAATTGCCTAAAGACTATGGTATGTCTTCTATCTTTTATGTATCTAACTTATCTACTTATTGGTGTTCATCTGGAGGATGAAGAAAACTTTTCCCAACTAGAAGGGAATGATGTGGGAGCATTTACTAGGATGCTGACCCCTAAAACCCAAATTGATGCATATCGGTTGAAAATGTTTAGGGCTTTAAAAATCTGATGGGCCATAATTTGAAGACCCAAAATTATCGAGGAAAATAGAGAGAATATTGCATTGCAAGAATGAAGAAAGATAAAAAAAATAATCATGGCTAGCCAAATTCATACATGAAATTCAAAGGGGAAATGGTGCTAATTAGTTGGTCACAAAACTATATTAATCATATATAGTTGGAAAGATCTATAAGTCTAGTTTCCAGCGCATAAAACCAACTGCATTTTGGAGTTCTCTACAAGGAGTTATGGCCATTTTACTAAAGACTATTTAGGGAGAATGAATCTGGACGTGAATAATAGTGTCACCTATGTTTGGAAGGATGTTCCAAGTAAAAGTCTATTTAAAGTATGAAATTATCAATGAGAAAATAAATTAGAATGAGAATTGTTTCTTTAGAAACTTGCTTTCCAACAACTCTTGGTTTTCTTGCTCTTCGTGAATTTCCAACAAAAACAAAGCATCCCAAACACTTACCTTTCATGAGAATCACTTAAGAGTAGTGATAAACTGTATCTCTTAATACCAAACATATGAGTTAGTGTTAACCTTATCCTTTTGAGTTTTGAAGCTTCCTAGAGTGTGGTGATCCATCAAAAATCTTTCCCAATCAAATAATCTTAATTGAGTCTTTATCGAATTACCTTGGTATCCAACTTTGATTTTCTATTAGAAGTAATTTGTTATTAACTTTGAATAATCATGACTAATAATTTTTTCTCAATATTGTTAAATTATAAGTATATTAAATATTTTTATTTATATATAATTATCATTTAACTTTTAAATTGGCAAAACCGTAAATTTTTAAATCATTGTTATTTTTCTGTATCGCCTATTGTCATTTTTGAGTAACTTTTAATTATTATTTAAATAACTTACAATTGCAATTTGTAATTAATAGTACTAGACATGAATTGTGTTAAATTTTTCATAGATGAAACTTTAATTTCAACATATAGATAAAACGAAGCAATGTAATTTGTGGTGTTCTTCAAGATAATTAAACAATCATCTACTAAAATTTCCATAGACACTATATTAATTTAAGTATGTCAATAAAAATAGATAATGAATTGATAACAATCGAGTAAAACATCAAATCTTTTTTCACTAAAAATTATATATTAATGGATAAAAAAAGTATAAATAATGAGTTGACAAACCATAAATATAATGACATTGAATATATGATGTTTAGCTGTTCATTAAAAAAAAAATTTCATATATGACTTTACATGAAAATAATGAATTAAAAATGGTAAATGTATGATTAAATTTTAAAATCGTTTTGAATTAATTTGTAAACTACAATTTATATTTTGATGATAAATTTTATTTTATATAAATAATATTTTATATTACATTAAACCAATGTAATTAGAATACAATTTCTTATAATAATTTTTAGATAATTTTTAATTGGGTAAATTTCATTAAAAAATGTGTCGTCACTTAATACTAAATTATAATATATATTTTCCTTCTTTTCCTTTTTTTTCCTTTGTTTATTTGTTTCTTTATCTTTTAGGATTAAACCAAATATTTTGAATTGCTTAATTGGAATTTGTGTATTATTTTACAAAAAGAAATCCCAACCTAAGGGGGGATCTCATCCTATCTTACCCAACCCAACGTGAAGTTCATTAGAATATTAATCCACCTTTGGTCCTTCGGAATTTTGAAAGGATATTAATCAATCTTTTGTCTATTTGAATTTTGAAGTGATGATCTAAGAACTTAAGCTGTAATTCTTTAAAGTATCATCCCAATTTCAAAAGGGTTTTGATGAGTAATTTGTTTTAATTGTTTTGACATTGTAATGTGATATATATGCTCATATTTTCATTTATATTATATATTTAAATTGACATTTTTTAAATGTTTTATATTATATATATTAAAAAATTTATCATATTTACAATCAAGAACACTAATTTCATTAAAATAAATTTTTTATTAATAATATTTATTCATTTTATAATTAAGAATTTAATCAAATCTAAACTATAAATGGTAATACAAGTTACTGTTAATATGTAATTTTAGTTTATTTGAGCCATATTTTTAATTTTAGTTATTATTAATAAATAAAATGGGATAAAACAAAAATTCATATAAAACATACATTACGTTAAAAATTAGTATATCTAAAAGAATGGGTATGAAATATTTTTGAACTAATGAATATGGCAGAGGTGGCAAAATGAACCAAACCCATAAACCCACCCGAAAAAACCCAAGCCCAAGCTCGAACCGAACCAAATCTGATTTGATCAAAAAGTCAATGGCCCAAACTCGAAAAAACCCGAACCCTAATAGCCCAAACCTGAAATAGCCCAAACTCGAAAGAACTGGAATCGAAATGACCCGAACCTAAAAAAACTCGAACCTGAGCCCGACTTGAACCGGAACCCGAATTTAATACTAAAAATAAATATGAAGAAATTATAATTAAACGATTTTTTTTATAAATAAAAAACTTCAATTAATGAATTTTATTTTAATATTCTTTTAATAATTTTATTAAATATGAAAAATATAATTTATATTTTAAATATGATTAAACTTGTTTATGGGTTGGGCTGGGCCGTAATTTAAATTTTTTTAAAATCCCAATCTCAAGACCTCATTTAACATGACTAAACTTGTCTATATAAGCTAGAATTACTGTTTATCACATTAAAGAATAGTTTTTATTAATATTATATATATTATAATTAAATTTAAATAAATATATTAATTTAAAATCACAATTTCGAGTTGGGGCAGGCTAGTCTGATATAAAAATATGAGAAGTTGGGCCAGACCCAATTGGACTGAGTAGATAGCCCAACCCTTAAAGAGGTTTCTATAGAATAAAATATTAATTTATCAAAAAGTAAATCATATCATGAGCTTTAAAAAATATTATTAATAAAATATATCATCTATTTACTATATTTTCTTTAATTTTATTAGTTAAATTTATTAAACATTGAGAGTTTGTATACATTAGTAGTAAAATTTTAAATTATTCTTTGAATATTTTTATTATTATTTTAAGTAACAATAATTAGAATCTTATAATAATATAATAAAGTAATAAGATAGATTAAAAAATATGAAAGTCATAATAGATAATACTATATAAAAATGAATTAACTATTAAATATTAATACCATATATAACTTAATTAAATATTAAAAATTTAATTTATATTTTATATATGATTAAACCTGCTTATGGGTCGGGCCGAGTTGCAGCCTAATTTTTTTTTTAAATCGCAAGCCTAAGCTCATATTTAACGTGTCCAAATCTGCTTATATAAGCTAGAATTACTGTTCATCATATTAAAGATATATTTTTATTAATATTTATATATTTTATAATTAAATTTAAATAGAATATATATTATTTTAATTTAAAATCACTGTTCTAACTAGGCTTAGCTAGTTTAAAATAAAAATATGAGAACAAAAGCCTAGGCCTAATTAGGTCAGGTAGGTAGCCCAGCACTTGACTAGTTTTGTATATGATAAAATAATAATTTATCAAAAATTACATCATATTATGAGCTTTGAAAACGTTGTCAATAAAATATATTATTGATTTATCATATTTTTTATTTAATTAGTTAAATTCATTAACTATTGAGAGTTTATATATATTAACTGTAAAATTTTAAATACTTTTTTAATAATAATAATAATAATATTATTATTATTATTATTTCAAGTAATGATTATTAGAATATGATAATTATATAACAAAGTAATAAGATAAATTAAAAAATATGAAAGCCATAATAGATAATACCATATCAAAAATGAATCAAATATTAAATATTGA
>JBBYHO010000006.1:9824394-9835894 GCA_038382025.1 Adansonia gregorii
CGATCCCTTTCAAAAAAAAATTAGACCTTAATAATAACAATGACTACCAAAAAGCTAATAACTTTGACACTAAGAATCATAGGAAAATAATAACAACATCATATGGAATTGTTGTATTACAATTAATCAATTATAATCTTGAATTATGTAAGTTCTATCAAAATATGACATAAACTATTCTTAAAGTTGTACACATTTACATAATTTTTTATTATGATTAAATAATTAAAAAATCAAAAAAAATTATAAAAGCTTGCTTCCATTTTGAATTAAGATTGTTATTGTTTATTTTAAGAATGTATGGTTTGCTTGGTGGTTGGGATACCTGCAAAGGAGTGGAGAAATGTCTCTCAATCTTGCAAAGGATTTGAGCTTTGAAAAAGGCTAGGGCCTGAAAAGGAAATGTTGAGCCTCAAGAGGAGAAAAGTACCATAAAAGTCAATGATAATTCTAGAGAGGTATCACGATCTTGAAGAGAATTTTAAGCCTTAAAAAATACTAAAGCCTGAAAAGGCAATTTCAAGCCTAAAGAGGCGAAGAGTGCTAGAAAAAGACAACAACGATCCTAAAATGGTATTACAATCTTGAAGAGGATTTGAGCGTTGAAAAAAGGCTAAGGCCTAAAAAGGTAATGCTGATGGAAAGTATACAAAGAACAAGCCTAAGAATGAAACATTGACAGAGAAGAAATTATAACTTGGAATTTGTCAATTTCATTAGAGAATAAAGAAAAAGATCTGGTCAATAAAGAACTTCACCTTGAAGGTGATTGCAATAAAGCAAGTTGTCTGGGAACTGATCGCCAGGGAAGAACTTGCCAAACCTACTCAACATGACATATTTGGTCGGTAAAGAGCTTGTAAAAAAGGGAATTCGTCGAAAGGAAGCTCGTTAGTGGGTGCTCATTAATGGGGAGCTCGTCCAAAGAGAACTCGTAGATAGAAAGCTTGTTAATGGAGAACTTGTTGAAAAGAAGCT
This sequence comes from Adansonia gregorii, assembly GCA_038382025.1. NCBI lineage: Eukaryota > Viridiplantae > Streptophyta > Magnoliopsida > Malvales > Malvaceae > Adansonia > Adansonia gregorii. The sequence continues at coordinate 9,825,373 of JBBYHO010000006.1, forward strand.
CGTTAGAAAAGAGCTCGTCAATAAAGAGATCATCGGTGGGGAGCTTATCAAAAAAGAGCTCTTCGAAAGGTAGCTCTTCGATAGGTATTGTGTCAGAAAAAAGCTTATTAAAAAAGAACTTATCAAAAAAGAGCTCGCCGAAGAGAAGAGCTCATCATTGGAGAGTTTATTAAAAGAAAGCTTGTCAAAAGTGAGCTCATAAAAAATGAGCTTATCGAGGGGGAGCTTATCAATAGAGTGCTCATTAGAAAGGTGATCATCGATGGGAAGCTCATTAGTGGAGAGCTCATCGAAAGAGAGCTTATCAAATGGGAACTCATTAATGGCAAGCTTATGAATAGCGAGGTCATCTAAAAGGAGATCATTAGAAGAGAGCTTGTCAAAAAAAAAAAAAAAACTCATTGATAGGGAGCTCATCGAAATGGAGGTTATCAAAAAAGAGCTCGTAAAAAATAAGCTCGTCAATGAAGAGCTCATTAAAAATTAACTCATCGAAAAGGAGCTCGTCAATGGGGAGCTTGTCAGAAATAAACTCTGTCGACGGGAAGCTTATCAGAAGAGAGCTCATTAATGAGGAACTTGTTAATACGGAGCTTGTTGACGAAAAGCTCATTAAAAATAAGCTCATCAAAGAGCTCGTCGATAAGGAGCTTGTTAAAAAAAGAAGCTTACAAAAAAGAAGCTCATCAAAAAGAGCTCATTAACGGGAAGCTTGTCGATAAGGACTTTGTCGAACGAGAGCTTATTAAAAGAGAGCTAGTCGATGGAGAGCTCTTTAGGAAAGAGCTTGTCGAGGAACCGGGTCGAACAACTCACTAAAGGCAAGGAACAAGTATGCTCTTAACAATTAAATTAATAATACTAATAATAATATAATAATAATAATAATAATAAGATGAAATTGTTCCAACCTCGAAAGGCATACTTTTCTTCTTTCTTTTTCTCTAACTTGTTTTTATCTTCTCTTTTTCCACCAAATTACTTCTTATTTTGACTTTTTTTTAATTGAATCAAACACAAAAATTTGCATGCTTATGGACTGATATATAAAGGCCATGCATTATTTTGAAGTGAAATGATTTGTAAAGAAGTAAATATAACTGATATATAAAGGCCATGCATCATTTTGAAGTGAAATGACTTGTAAAGAAGTAAATATAAGCAACAAAGGTTAGTGTACAACCCATAAAAACTACTGTTGCTATGTAAAAATACAGTAATAATGGGTAACACCAAAAAAAATGACAAATCTGAAATAATTATAAGATAAATCTGAAGCAACCATAAGAAAATTTTGAGATTCAAACCATACCAATTTTTGTTGTGCGTATATGACCTGTTGCTTCTCTTAGATAGCAACATTGTTTTTGTTTTTTGAAGACATGTGATTAACCTGATGGTCCAGATGCCTAAAAAAAAAGAGAGAAGAGTCGAAGGGCACTGAAAATAGCCTCTAGGACACACCTTAATGCTCTACTCAAAGGTTGCTTCATAGGCTGAAAGAAAAAAGTAAAGAAATATGGATAGAAGACTTACTTTTGCTTTCATAAAGGCCTTTTACCTTATATGGCAAGCATATAAGTAGTAAAGTTGTTAGAATGCCTTTGGGGTCTTTCAAAGATTAATGGCACATAGAAGCGACCTAGCTCCAACCCATAATACTCGTTCATGTAGTTTACATGCCCTTAATACCATTAGAAAAATTATTTTATATAATAGAGTTTTTAGATTTTAAAAGTAGCTTTAATAAGATCATATATGTCTCAAAAACATAATAAAAATGAATTTAAAATAAAATTGAAGCTCATGACAAACTCTCAATCTACTTGTAAAATTATATCAAATACTAATCTATAACTTAAAACCCGGGTTGAGGATCAAAATCTGGATAAGTAGATGAATCGTTATGCTTATGTTGCAATGAATAAGTATACTTTCTTACGGTTTGAAACAAAAAACATTTAATGAATTGAAACAGTAATGATTGACATACCTTCAGTTGAAGAAAATAAAATTTATAAATAATTAATTAATCCAACAAAAAATTAAAAAATAAATTTATAGACATAAAGATGTACATTAACAGATCTATAGACTTGTTGTCTAAAAAATCTTCGTCTCACCTACATGCCTATAAGTACGATTAAATACTTCCTTGAAGATAGGTTGATGGTTCATATCTTATGACTACAGATAAAATTTCGCATTCATTTATTAGTATACAATTATACAATCAAGATAAAAATATGAAATAATATAAAAAATTATATTTAAATTATTAAATCGTTAAAATTTATGTAAAACATATAATTTTATCGGATTAAATTTAAATAAAATTTATTATAATTTGATATAACTTAATTTAATTCAAATTATTATTTATATAAAATAATAATATTTTATTTAAATTTAATTATAAATATTAATATAAAAATAAATTTTAATATTATTTTAAATAAAAAATAAATTTTTAAATTTAAATTTATATTTATATATAAAATTTTAAATACAATTTAAATTAATTTATAAATATTTATAAAAAATTAATGAAATAAAAATTTTAAAATTTACATCTCAACACGTCACACATACGAGTAATTTTCCAATGCCATGATCGTCAAGTGGCAAAAAAAAAATGTGGGCTTGCATTTATTTTGGGAGTTCGTGCCATTTTCTTCCATATTTCTGCCTGAAATCTCACCGTCTCCAAGGAAATTTCCGCCCCACAGCTGCCATGGAAAACCAGCTCCAATGTTTTCTTTTCCTTTTTACCACTTTCTTCTTCATATTTATGTCTTTGAAGACAGGGATGAGCTCCAAATCTAATGGAGTTACATCAAAGCTCCCACCAGGTCCTCCAAAGCTGCCTCTCATTGGGAACTTGCACCTTTTTATTGGCGCTCAACCTCATTGTTACCTTGCCCAATTGGCTCACAAGTATGGCCCCATCATGCTTCTGCAACTTGGGGAAGTCTTAACTGTTGTGATTTCATCAGCAGAATCTGCTAAAGAAGTGATGAAAACCCATGACTCCATTTTTTCCAACAGGCCTTATCTATATGCTGCACAGAAGATAACTTACGACTTCAAAGATATTGTGTTCTCCCATGGCGATTACTGGAGACAAATACGCAAGATTTGTGTGCTGGAGCTCTTAAGTCTTAAACGAGTTCAGTCGTTTAGATCAATCAGGGAAGAAGAGGTCTTTGACCTGGTGAAAATCATCAAATCGAAAGCCGGATCGACGATCAATCTGAAGAACTTTTTGTATTCTTCAACACTCAACATATTTTCGAGAGCAGCCTTTGGTGGGAAATGCAAGCAGCAAGATGCATTCAAGAGAATTCTTCCGGACATTGTAACTTTGTTTGGAGGTCTTAGTATTGTTGATGTCTATCCTTCGAATAAATTTCTGAATCTAATCAATGCTTTGAGGCCTAAACTTAAGAGACTGCATAGAAAAGCAGATGAAATTCTTGAAAACATCATAAAAGAACATAGAGATGCAAAGTTGACAACATTAACGACAAATGAAAACGAAGTAGTTGATCTTGTTCAAGTCCTTCTGGACATTCAGGATCATGGTGATCAAGAAATCCCCTTATCAACCTCCAGCATCAAAGCGATTCTCATGGTTAGTTTTAATTAGTTCTTTTGCTTTTTTCTATTATTATTTCGCTCTTGACTCTCTCCATTGTCAATACTTGTTACAAGGAAAAATATTTATTGAGTTCATGAGGCTAGAGTTTCAGCAACATTCCGTTGCTGAATTCCATCGGAAATAGTTCAGCATGTAACAAAGCATTCTTGGATATTCTTACCAGTGTTACTATTCATTCGTGCCAAATTTATTTTCGACATAATTGGATAGTCGTAAGGATGTTTAATTAGAGTTAATAATCCTATTTCAGGATCTGTTCCTTGCTGGGACTGAACCTTCAACAACAACTGTAGAATGGGCGATGGCAGAACTGTTAAGAAATCCTGAAGTATTAAAGAAGGCACAAGAAGAAGTAAGGCAAGTCTTTGCTGGCAAAACAGATGTTATTGAATCAGCCATTGTTGATTTGAAATACCTCAACCTAGTCATCAAAGAGACACTAAGATTGCACTCTCCAGCTCCACTGTTACTTCCAAGAGAATCCCAAGAAAGCTGTGAAATTATGGGATGTTTCATACCAGCCAAATCGAGGATCATAGTCAATGCATGGGCAATAGGAAGAAATCAAAACTACTGGATCGAAGCTGACAAGTTTAATCCTGAAAGATTTATGGATAGTTCAATTAGCTATAAAGGAACTGATTTTGAACTTATTCCATTTGGTGCTGGAAAAAGGATATGTCCTGGGATGTCATCTGGGATTGCCAATGTTGAGCTTATACTTGCAAATTTGCTTTACCATTTTGATTGGGAGCTTCCGAATGGAATGAAGCCTCAAGATCTGCATATGGCTGAGGTTTTCGGTGCTTCACTGAGAAGAAAATATGATCTGTGTTTAGTTCCCATTCCTTATTTGGCTTTAAATTAATAATTTCTGCCAACTTTCAACAAAAACAATATGTTTAATTTTGATATTCATTTCACGTCTATTTGTGTTTTACAGCTCCCATTTAGTGTCTTTATTTTAAATAAAAAAAAATAGAAGTTGATCTACTCCAAATCTACTAATGTGCTGAAATATTTTCCTAGTTCAATAGGTTCGACTCATATTAAACAACGTTTTCATAAATTCAGGTTAGCCTAGATGTGGATGTAGGCCACCATAACGAGCCATGTTTTTCTATCCACACACAATGGTTTTATCTCCCAGCATTTGTTGACTTTGATTCGATTTTTTAGAGAAATTCATTTTGCATGTAAAACTAGAAGATGATTATGATAACCAAAAGAATTTTCATGTTTTGCCATCCCCATTTTCAACGATCAAAACTCTGCTCCAACTCTTTATTATTATTATTTTTTGGAAATATCTGTACCCGATATCCATCCTGCTCCAACTCTTTATGACTTGTTGATATAACCTCTCAAATACATAAAAAAAAACTTTTAAAAATGATTTAACATACCTGTGCAATACATATATCCATATGTGGCACTTAACCCGAGTTCAAGTAACATATATCAATAGTGTTGACAGAATCTTTGTTGCATTTATAAAGGAAGCAGTCTTTACATAGATAGACGCTAAGAAACTAACAGCTTGGTAGCCTTTTGAGTAATTACCGTGACAAAGTATTGCTTATCAAACTTAACAGATTAACAATCTCATACTCAACCTGATTATTGCTCCATAATTGAGTTTAAAATTGGCTGATTCAAAGGTAATGAAGCAAATAGTTGTTTATAAGAAGTAAAACTCTTGGAGAAACTAGCATATTCAACTTGCAAAGAAATGGAAAACCAAAATTGGAAATCAGGTTAGGAGACTGTTGCTAAGAGCTATTGAGAGGTATCGAACAGTTGGTTCGGATTTGACCTTGGGATCCACTCAATATGTCAAGTATAGACATCTTCACCATAGCCCTAGCAAAGTCTATTCTAAAGGCTGATCCGTTGTCGAAAGCATAGTCCATTACGAAACTAGCAGTCCCATCATCAACCATCAGTTGTTGATCAGAAAACAGGAGTCCTCTTCCCCTTACCAGTCTCTGATAAAAGTGATTGTCGAAACCAGCTCCAGATGAAATCGAAGTTAGCCCTTGGAAGACATTAGTTTCTGATATAGATTGACTTGCAGCAGCTGTAGGAGACACATCATTGCTGCTGTTGTAATTTTCTTGACAGTTTATTCTCAGCTCATAGAGGAAATCTAGAGGAACACTTGGGTCTGGTTGTCCCGTTCCTAAGAAATTGTAGAGGCGATTCTGAATGAACTCACAGCTGATTCTTCCAATATTATGCGCCCCTTCGGATAATCAGAAAGAACCATTAAGACATCTTAAGTTTCATTTTCTCTCGGACCATTTACAGGGAGATAGGGTAATACAAGAAAGCGAGGTAGATACCTAAAAGACTGACTGTCTCTTTTTCATCGAAACCTTTAAGGCCGAAAAGGCGAAGTGTTTCAGTGATGTTACCATCAGGACTCGGAATCTCAGCAGTTGCTTCATGGTAGTAAGACTGAATGCTATCCCTTCTACCTGTGAATACCGGATAAAAAGGGCCACCAACCTGTGACTCGAAATACAAGATAGTGGCATTGAGAGAATCCAACATATGATCAAATATATAATGACAAATTCTGAAATCAACGTTGTTTCAAATATTAGCATTGAAAATAAATATCAAAGCAAGCAACATTTGGATTGAGTAAAATGTTCAGTTACAATCTTAGATCTTGTATTTCAGTTTCTTTTGCAAAATAACTGATATCTGATTCCATATCCAAAGCACATTATACAGTAATAGTATGACTTCAAACAGATCAGATTTGAGATGTGCCAACTGAAAGCCTGATCATTGAAGGCATCATACACTTGCTAGTATTTAAAATGGTATTAATCCTCCTTCCAAAATCAAATTCCAAGCTTCATCTGTTTGTAGTGCAAATGACTTCTTAATTAAAGTGTAATATGAAATCTAGATTCAGTTTGAAGTTTCAGTACTTTCCGAGGTTTCATAAAGCATAATTTATGGCATTGATAAAAGAGGCATAATACTAATAGAAAGAAGCATATTTGTCAAATGCAAACTCTAATATTTTTCGACATTATTGTTGTTAAACGGCTCACAGTTACCCTAACAACCAACAGAAAGTTGAACAATGCAGCTTAAACTCAGTCTCCATTTCAAAATTTTGCAGAGAGATGAACTTTACCAGACTATTCCCTAACACTCCAGCACAAGAATCATACAGGAACTAAGATGATAAACTCCAAATATAAACCCTTCCAATCCCTTAAATGGCAGGGAAGCTTTCAGAAAGAAGAGAATGTCTATGGAGAGAGAAAAGGGAGTTAGATAGGAAATATACCAGAAGGATGCCATCTCTAGTGGCAAGTGCAAGTATGTCAGCACATGATACTACTCCAGGACATGCCTTTTCAACCTCTTCCTTAATCAAATCTATTATGTCAAAACCTTTTAATGTCCTATTTGGCACTGCTTGCCTCTCAATGAGATTGCTCGGATCACCATTGCTGTCATTCAATATGATTGATGCATCACAGCCCTAATTCAGCAAAATAGTCCCAAAAGATTAAAAACTAGACCATTATTAAAACTATCAGATCAATCCATGAAACAAAGAAAGAAAGTAAAAAATGATTCTCAAAAACAATAACCAATGCTAAAATTCGAGCAAAAACTATTAGGACGAGCAAAAAAGTTAGAAGAACCACCTTGATATTCTGATATAATTGGAAAATGTTACTAACAAGTAGTGAAATAGATGAAACAAAAACGTCAAGATCAATAGGGGAAAACTGCCAAAACAGTCATTAAGAAACCTAAATGCTCGAATGTTTAGAACAGTTATAACAGCCAACGTTAACGATTATAGAGGAAATGGACAAGAAATCAAGATTCTTTTAAATGCAAAATGAAAACCCCACTTTCAATAGCCTATCAACAATTCAATGTTAATAGAAATAGTTAAACCAGAAATTACTACCATCTATTTTTCAAATAGTCTCATTAAAATCATAAAAAAGAAAGAAATGTAACATAAACCCAACTTCCATCAACCTTCCAGAAAGCAAATAAGGAAAAGCAATTAACCTTGACAAAGCAGTCATGGAAGAAGAGGCGCAAGAGAGCAGCAGAGATATTTGTACGGTGGTTAGAGACGAGTTCGGCCATTTTGGACCTCACTATAGATTCAGCTTGTGGACATGTGTTCCTATAGAAATCATAGTCTAGACCATTGCTTCCTGCTGCTGTTGTTGTTGTTTCGTCATCTTCATCTTCCTCTTCTTGTTCTATATTACCAAGGTAAATGTTATAGAATCCATCCCAAGAAGAAGGGGCCTTTACTCCATTGCTTGAGCGTTTCAGGGTGATTAAAACTGCGATTGTAAGCACTTCCAAGCCCACTCTAATGGCTAATCGCCGCATATTTTTCTCCCTCTTCTTATTCTCTTCCCCCTCTTTCTATCTCTTTTCTTTTCTTTTTCTCTTCTCTTTCTTTTGTTGATCTCTAGAAACAGAGAAGAAAACGCGCGGGAAGAGTTTTTGCCAAGAAGATGAATTGCCTTCTTATAACTACCTAATTTAGACGTGGCAAGTTAAAGTTAATTTCTAATCATATTAATTTAGATTAAATTATTTTAAGTTTTTAATTTTTAAATACTTTTGAGTTTAAATTATTTTTATTCATGTTATTTTAAATTTAAGTTATTTATATTTTTGATTAATCAGATTTAAGAGTCAATTTAATTGCGTTTAAATTATTCTTAGTTCGAGTGATTTTGAATTCAAGTTAATCGAATTAAGCACTCAAATTAATCAATTTTCCAATCAATTTGGTTTAAAACTTTGGTTCATCAGGTTTGATCATTTAGGTTCAGATCATGTTGGATTAATTATTTGAATTAACTCGAGTTTAGGTCGTTTTGAGTTAAAGTTTTTTTTTATTTAAATCATTTTTAATTCAAATCATTTTAGTTTCAAATTATTTTGATTTGAGATCATTTTTTATTATCTCCAAAGATATTACTAATAAATCAAATACCATAATCTAATATATCCTACAATATATTTATCAAAATCACGAACCTAATTACCCTAATTTTAAAACTGATAATTCCTTCTCTTTCCTTCTCTATTAAAAACACATTTTATTACTTATTCCATTTTTCTCTTTACTACATTTTAAGATAATTATAAAATAATTTCCCTTTATTATTTTAATATTTATCTAAAAAATCAACATTTTTATTTATTTCACCCACGTATGATAGATGGTAATAGAGTTAATGATATTATAGTTTGGATTAATATGTTGTACATTTTTTAACGTACATAATTATATAAGTCAATTAGATTTGTTCGAAGATTTGTTTTGAGTATTAATTTTTATGATTTGGATCGATTCGATCTATTTTGAATTATTTAAATTTAATTATAAAGATATATAAATATTAATATAAAAAAGTTTTAAATATATTTTAAATAGTGAATTCAAACTATCGAATCAGATTAAACTAAACTAAATTAGGACTTAAGTTTGAATTTTAAATTTTTTTCAAATCATAGCCGTTGGTCTATAATTAGGTCTAATGTAAGTTAAGTTAATGATGTTATAGGTGGCAAACTTAACACAACCTATCTTGTAATGTTTTGTTCGTGTCAATTAACACTTAAATATTTCATATTTGAATTTACTATGAACAATAAATTTAATAGCCGAATTCAGGAATTATTTGAATTCACAAATAATTAACTTTTTCCTTAGCATTTTTTCACCCACACAACAAGTGTTAAAAATTTAGGTATAATTAAATTTATGATTTTATGATACCCACTTAATTAATAAAACAAATACTTAAAAGACCTAAAAAAATATTAACAATAATATTAAGAATAATTATATTTTTTAATCTATTTAAAAGAACTATCTATTAATCAAAATTTTTTCAAACATAATATTTTTACCAACTTTTCTTTCTTATCCACTTACATAGTAGAATAATGAGAGAAATATTAAAACAACCTAATTTTTATATTCAACTTGATGATTCTCTTGATAAGCAAGATTCTCAAACTTGGAATTACGGCTCATCTCAACATAATTCCTTTCTTTCTTTTTTTTAATTTTTAGATTTGTATTAAAAAAATATAAAAATAAAATTAAAAAAAATCCCTTTCTTTTCTATATATTCTCCCTTTGTTTTTGCAGCAATCTAGTCACTCCGGTTCTTCATCTTCATCGTTGTTGAAAGGTAATGGCACTGATCTGAATGCACGAAATTTGCCCGCATTATTCAAATGCTCATTCTCCAACCTGCGCGTCATGTCCAAAAATGGAGTTTAGAAATTTTTATGCAAATTTAACTTTATTATTTAATAAATTATTAAAAAAATAAATTTATAATTTAATTTAATTAATTTATATAATTAATAATAACATTAATTAAATTTAAATTTTAAAATTTCAATATTTATTATCGCGTAAATCACAGCGTCTTCTATGTAAAAACAAAAATACCTGAATAAATTCCATATCCCACGACTAATAATCTCGAGACAGGCAACAATAGCTGTCAAATTTTCTCTGTGCAAAGACAAATCTAGATTCAACACAGTTTGCAGCCAGGCAAATCTCAGCAACACATTCAAAGCCTGCATTTATGATATCACCTTCGTTAGCAATTGATAGTTACTCTGCCAAATAAAGACGGTCGTGCGGATCGAAATTTTTTAAATTTTTTTTTTAAAATTTAAATTTGATTTCATTTATAAATTTAAATTATTATTTAAAATATTAAAAAATTTATTTTTATATTAAATTTTTATATTTTTATAATTAAATTTAATTAAAAATATTTTTTATTAATAAAAAATATATTTGAATTGAAAAAA
>JBBYHO010000006.1:9848386-9860294 GCA_038382025.1 Adansonia gregorii
CATTTTATTTAAATTATTGTCTACAATTATATTTATATATATACATAGAGATACTCATGGGCAAACTATCTATCCAAACTTGGAAGCCAGTGCAATAGTTGAAAGCGGTTGGACAAAGATATTAAATCCAAAAAATAAGGCTCATTTAAAAATTAGACCAGGCCTTGGCTCAAATATTTAAAGCTAAGCCAAGCTTGCCCAATTTGTTTTTTGATTAATATAATATATATTAATTGTATATTTACATACGCTATGAAATTTTTATTATATAAAGAATAAATATATATATATAATATTATAATATAAACATTAAGAAATATGTTAAGGTATAATATTTAGAATTTAATAAAAAAATTATTAAATTACTAAAAGTTACAGTTAAAAAAAATCTTTATAAAAATTAAAGTAGAAAATATAATATAAGCAGATGTAAATGAGTTTAAACTATCAATTGACAAATATAGGTGACTTGGGCATAATTTGAGGCTAATATTCAAGATCAATATTGGACAAGCATGAATGATGTTCATGCTATACTTAGACTCATTCTCAACCTGACTCGACTTATGAATAGTTCTATACATAATATAAATCATAATAAATTTATAAATTGAATTAAAATTCATCAAAATTGCTTTAAATATTAATAAAATAATATATCATATTAATATATCATTTTATCTTTCTTTTCACTTTTTTTTTTTTAGAATGATGCATAATCAACTGTTTCTTGTGCTTACTGTCATTTTATCCGACCTAGTGATTCAATCAGTGGTTAGAGAAGGCACCATCAGCCTTCAGTGTTGAACTTATTCATCGTGATTCACCAATATCTCCTTTGTACGATGGTTCTCTCTCCTCATCAGAGGTCCAAAGAAAAAATGCCTTCCATTCAATGTAACAAATATATCAAACACTTCAAATGTTTGATTTCTCTATCCTGTCTGTTGTGATTCCAAATGAAGACAATTATCTGATGAAACTCTCCTTTGGAAGCCCACATGTTGAATACTTTGCCATTTTAGACACTGGAAATGACCTTCCTTAGGTACAATGTGCTCCATGTATTCAATGTTATTCTCAAGGTTCTTCTCTTTTCGATCCTCAAGCATCTTTAACTTACAAATAGTTTCCGTGTTATTCGGAGACTGGCAAAACTTTTACTGGAGAACAGTGCTTGAAGTTGAACACCAATGATTGCTAGTAGCATCGTTCCCATGAAGACGGGTCACACACCAGCGGAATCCTCGGCCGTGATACCTTAACTTTTGATACCACGAATGGTCAAAACGCCTTCATCGATTCTATTTTTGGTTGTAAACACAATCATCAAGTTATATTCACAAATCTGGAGCTGTTTCAACTCCGACGGCAAGCAAATTCCAAGAATCGTTCTTCTTCCTTACTCTTGGAGGTGTTAGCATCGGAGAGACGACCGTTCAGCCATCTCAAAGCCGGGAATGTCACGCTAGATTCTGTACTTCCCCTCACGTACCTGTAATCAGATTTGTATAATGGCGTTGAGACTATGATGAAAGAGGCTGTTGCGTGACCTAGTGAACGCAAGTACACTTTTTTGTTAACATGCAATAAAATGATAAATATTAAGTACCGTTCTATAAGGATTGATTGCTTAGTAAGCATCGAAGTATAGTAACTCTACCTTTATTTGAATTAATTGAAAGTTTATTTGAAAATTATCAAAGAAAAATAAAACAAAGTAAAGTACAAAAATTAAATTGAGGAATATCAATTAACTAAAAGCCCATATCTAATTTCACCATAATTAATCTGAGTGAATTATCTATCTCATTAATATGAAATTATTATCCTAATTATTAGTCAGGATTCCCTAAATTTTCTCTTAACCTCTCTCGATGTCTGATGAAAATACCCTTAAATACTAATCCCCTATATCCCTAAAGATGGATAAGAATAGTTAATTCATTAAGCTCCACGGTTTCTTTTAATGACTTCACAAACCATACTCATGAACTCCCATATCATATACAATTTACAATATCAACAAAATGAATTAAGACACATAAATCTCCTCTTGGTTTTATTATGATTAGCATATCATCTAATTAAAGATCAATTAACTAGAAGCATTAAAAACAATGAAGAATATACAATTAGGGAAAATAATTCTTCAACTAAATTGAGAAGATAATTCAAAACATCATAGTTAGGCTACATAATAACCCTAGAAAAGAAATTTAATTCATGGTAAAGATAAACATAATCCTAACAATTAATTTAGACATGATTCTAGAAAAATATAGGAAAAGAAGAAAAGAAGAAACTCTGATTAATTTTTGATGTTGTAGCCATCATCTTCTCTTCAGATCTGATAGCTTTCTAAACTTGTTTCAAACCTAAAATAGTGTATTTATATCTCAGCATTGTATTGAAGCAAAATCTCATATAGTTGCAATGCCAAAGCTTTAGGATTAAGCATTTAGGCACTCATCTTGCTCGAATTATCTATTTGTTATAATGTTTGCTAGCACCTTCGATCTAAAAATTGGTTCCTAGGTACTACTTTTTCTAGAAATTTTCCTCTAAATCATCTTTTAATGTGTAAGTACAATCTTCTTGGGTTGTAATATTTTGAAAGGGCTTTGAATCATTTAGCTTTATCAAAATCCATCCGAACTGCCAAATAAACCTAAAAAATATATAAAAATAGTAAAATTTCTTGAAAATGAAGCAAATGTCAAGTAAAATAATATCTAATTTATAGGTATAAAACCCACTCATCAAATACCCCAAACTTTAGACTTTGCTAGTTCTCAAGCAAAGAAAAGAAAATAACAAAAACTAAGGATGAGTGAGCAATAATTTGATTTAATTCATCCAGCATTTCTTAAAGATACCACATAGTCTATAGCTAAAGAAAAGCTCCTACCATCATAGATGTGTAGAATTTCAACTCAAATGCCAATTCTTTTTCTTACCTTAAATTTCTTGAGTGTGTATATTAGCCATTTCACACTTTACTACTCACACTGAGATTAATTCCTGCAAACAAGCAACAATAATTTATCTTTAGATGAAAAATTTTTAAAATTTCGTAGGCCTACTTTTCATGTCACTTTCCACTATTATAGACGATCACAACATAAAAAATTATTAAGGCTTTATTAAGCTTATAATGATAGGCTAGGGTAATGGTATGATAATGGATATTAACGCGGCTTAAATCACTTTTAGCACATTATTCATTCTAAGACCTTTCTTAGAGCTCATTCCATTCTCAAAGTAACACCCTACACTTGATCTGACTTTTCTTGTGTCAACTTTTTTTCTTCTTTCTTTTTTTTTTTCTTTTTTTCACAAAATGTCCAAACTTAATTCTTTATTTTGGCTTATGGGCATAACTAAATTTTCACATTTTTTGTTTCTTTTTTTTTTCAAATTTAAAGGTATTTACCACTTGAAATTTTCATAACTCCACCCATCCTCCCAAAAATTGAGCTTAGCTCTAATTTTTTTCTTTAAATAAGTAACATGCATGAAAATAAAGGTTAGGAAGTTGAAAATCAATTAGAGGCTAGACTCCAAGTGCAGATTACCAAGAAAAGATACAATTAGGCTCAATGGGGTGTACTAAGGATAAATATATAGCAAGGGCAGGCTCGAAAGGCTTAAATACTCCAAAAATGGTCTAAATCATGTCCTTAATGCTATGTAGCCTAGGATTTTGCCTCAAACAACAATCAAACAGGTTTTAGAATTCCATGGGATATTATAAGTTACTAATTCACATGAACATTCTCTAAGCAAGCAAAGTAGTTCAACATTGATGGCTATGTGCTCAAAATTCCAAAGAATCATAAGTAAGAATAAGATCAACATTCAAATCTAGCATACACAGAAACGCAATATTCATCACTTTTCAATGGCCATAAATCTACTTCAATCATATTTGCTATCATTGACTAATGAATAACTAAATCTCATCATTACATAAACAACTTAAAAATTTAAAGTTAAAAATAACTCAAACTAAAAGTAAAACTCATCCCCAAACTTAGAATTAACATTGTTCTTAATGTAAAATAAATAAAAAGAAAAACACGTAGGACTTCTCTGAACATGGGTTGTGTCAGTTGTCAACTTTTTCATCATCTTTATTAGTAGTGACAAGCGGATGAGAATGGAAGCTGAGTAATATGTTGGGAAGAAATGAGGTGGCTGAGGATGAAATAAAATAAATTAAAGGTTTTAGGGTTTTTTTTTTTCCAGATTTGCAATACCTACGCACTGAAAACTATGCACTAAAAGCTAGTGCCTAAGTCATTACTTGCTGTTTTTTAACTTTGCACTGCATTCCATTTCTTTATTGGCTCCAAAAAGGCTAGATTATTTAAGCAAAGAATGATTCAGCCCTCAGCTTGCTTTAGGTCCCGAAATTAAAGTTGAAACCGTAACATTTAATCATGCACAAATTAAAAGGTAAAATGCTTAAAATTATCAAAAATAAAATGCAAAAATTTTAGAAAATATGGGTTGCCTCTTAGAAAGCGCTTGTTTTATTGTTTCAATCTGACTTTCTCTAGCTATCTTTACATGACATCCACTAGAGTAATGGAAGATTGCGTAAATCCACGTCACCGTCAATGCTCTTTTAGACATTGCATGTGCACTTTAAATCGCTAATCCATACCTTGAATCTCCACTAAAACATAAGGAAATACTTAAATCACTATCAACAGCCCTAATCACTTAGAGCTACGCTTGCCAAAAAAACCATTGTAGATGCGAGTTGTAAAGCAACAACTTTTGCCCAATGACAAATTATTGTCGCAAGATATGATTGTCATGCTACTTTTTCTTTCGCTCTTTGTATAATTTGGCATTTTCATAAGCATTCCCAAGAAAGCATACTTCACATAGGTGGGTGTTGGCTAAGGCTTCAAGGTAAATGTTTTCTCAATCGGTGGTAATGGTCTAGAGGGTTGTTTACCTAGCTATTCAAATGGCTGTTTGATGAAAATTGATGGTTTATCTTAACTGATGTAGACACTTCATAAGCTCGAGGTTACTAGTGTCTCTTGAATCAATCAAACATGCTTTCAAAAGTTTAGATGGTTGTTTTGCTTGAAGAATTTCCTTGGTGCATGAATTAACTATGCCAACAGGCTTACAACTTTCCCCATCACTTGGGTGCTTAGTCACCTTGAAAACATAAGTAACCTTTTCATCTTGAACTCTCAAAATAAGTTGACTTTTCTCACATGAATAAGAGTTCTCCTAGTAGCTAGAGTTAGCTGGCCAAGATGATTGTAATTTCCTAATCTTCTTTCATATCAAGTATAATGAAATCAATTAGGAAAATGATGTTATCCACCTTTACAAGAATATCCTTAATGAATCCTTTTGGATATTTAATCAATTTGTCTGCCAATCACAAAGTCACAGCTTTTAACTTCATTTTTTTCAAGCCTAATTTCCTATACACAGCAAGAAGGATTAGGTTAATACTTGCATTTAAATCACATAATACATTATGGAAAAAATGAATTTCCAATAGTGCATAGGACAGTAAAATTTCCGGGATCATTTTATTTTAGCGGCAATTTTTCTGTAACATAGCACTACAATCTTCAGTAAGTGAAAATGTTTCATGTTTCTCTTTCCTCTTTTAATTGAAAAGGATCTCTTTCATGAACTTGACATAATTAGGCATCTGTTCCAAAACATCTGTAAAAGAAACAACAATATGCAACTTCTTAAAAATATTAAGAAATTTAGAAAATTGCTTATCTAAATTCTTTTTTTGGAATTGCTGGAATATAAGTGGCAGATTATCTGGAAATAGCTTTGACCTTTTGTCCTTAACTACCTCATGAGATGTTTTCATAAAATTATCATACAGCTCATTCTCTTGTGATTCGGATCTCAGTATTTTTCTCCATTTTTTAAACTAGTTCATCCAACTCTTTGCCCCTCCTTATTTCGATTTGTCTCTATGTTGCTTGGTAAAGAACCTTGAGGTCTTACAGTGAACATATTAGCTATTTGTCTCACTTGCACTTCTAAGTTTCAGATTGATACTGCTTAACTTTGAATAGCTGTCTCTTGTCTGTACAATACAACATCTGTCCTTGCCATAAGCTGGCTTGTGTTCATACTCAACTGAGCAAGAGTATCTTCTAAAGATACCTTATTTGGCACAGGTTAAAGTGGCTATAAATTAACTGATGGCTTCATTGCATCCTAATTGTTTTTCCATGAAAGGTTTGGATGATTTTGCCAGCCCTGATTATAAGTGTTGGAGAAGGGATTATTCTGCATGTTGAAGTTCCCAAAAAACCACCAATGTTCATTTAGTGATGAAGCAAATGGGTTACCAACTTCGCACCAAGTACTAAAGTTAGGACCATTACTCAAGTCACAAACTTCAGTTAAAGTGTGAACTGAGTCAACTATTAAGGAACCAATCTGCTTAGATAAGGTTGCTACTTAAGCTAAAAGTGCAAATAATGTGTCAATTTCACTGACTCCCGTCTTCCTTGGCATGGAACGTTCAGTAGGCCACTGATATGCATTCATAGCCATCTCTTCTAACAATTCATAAGCTACTTCATGAGTCGTACTCCTTAGCAAACCCCCTACTATTGCATCTACCAAAATTTTAGTTGAACTTCCAAGCTTAGTATAAAGTTTCCATACTATGCTGCATAAAAGTAGTTATTTCATTCCGCATCTTGGCAGTCTTTGAGGGAGAAAAGAACTCCATCAATAACTTTTGGGCTAAAGCATCCCAAATAGTAATCAAACCCATTGGCAAAGAATGTCACAGCTCTTAGCCTTATCTCAAAGTGAGAATAGGAATAATCTGAGTCTAGTGGCATCATCAGTAACACCACTATTCTTGCAAGTGTCATAAATCTCCAAAAAGCTAGATATGTGAGCATTAGCATCCTTACTGATGAGACCAGTAAACTTATTTGCTTGACTTTTTGGATAATATCCTATTTGATCTCAAATCTGTTGGCTTGTATAAGAGGTTGCCTTATTCATTATTCTCTATTTTTCTTTTACATTAAGCATGGTGTCTTATAACTATTTGGATGCTCCTCATTTTTCTTTTCAATTTTGCCAACAAGTTCACTCGATCTCCAAATCTAAAGGAAGCAATTCGTAGCTGTTAGAATGTTGCATACACCTAAGAATAACACTTGAAAAGAAAACAGAAACAAACATAGAAAAACCTTAAAATAAAATATTCAAATTAAAATTAGAGTTACTTGGTATTGATATTAATTAATCAAAAGCAATCCTCGAAAATGGCTCCAAAAACTTGTTGTGTGACTTGGTGAATACAAGTGCATGTTATCGTTAATGAATAATAAAGTGCTAAGTATCTAGTATTGTCCATAGGATTGATTGATTACAAAGTACTGAAATTATAATAACTCTATTTGGATTAATCGAAAGTTTATTTGAATATTATGAAAGAAAAATAAAACAAAACAAAGAGGGCAAAGTAAACTACAAAAATTAAAATAAGGAATATCAATTAACTAAAAGCCTAAGGTTTCCAATTTCAGCATAACTAATTTGAATTGAAATATTTAGTTCGTTAATCTGAAATTATTATCCCAATTGCTAGTTAGAATTCCCTAATTTTTTCCTTAGCCTCTCCCAAGGTCTAATGAAAACACCCTTAAATGCTAATCCCCTGTATCCCTATATATAGATAAGAACTGTTAAGAATTCATTAAGCTTTGTGGTTCCTTTTAAAGGCTACAACAACCTTGCTTATGGACTCATATATCACAAGCAATTTACGGTATTCAACATAGTGAACTAAGACACATAAATATCCTTCTAGTTTCATTATGATTAACACATCTTCTTATTAATGGCTAGTTAACTAGAAGTACTAACAACAACGAAGAATACTCAATTAGGAAAAATAATTCATCTATTAAATTGAAAAGATAATTCAAACATCATATTTAGGTTACATAGTAGCCCTAGAAAAGAAACTTAAGTCATGCTAAAAAAGGAAAATCCTGACAATTGATTTATATAGGATTCTAGAAAAATATAGGAAAAGAAGAAAAGAAGAAACTCTAATTGATTTTTGATGTCGTAATTGTTGTCTCTTCTTAATAGTTCTCCACATTTTAGACCTAAAATAGTGTATTTATATCTGAGCATTGTGAGGCCACAAATGAAAAGTTAGGATAAAATCCCGTGTAGTCAAAGCACCTATGATTGAGCACCTAGGCGCTCATCTTGCTGGAATTGTCTACTTCTTGTGATACTTGCCAACACCTAGGCTCTGAAAACTAGCATTTAGGTGCTATCTTCTAAATCATCTTTCAATGCTTAAGTATCACCCTTTTAGCTTGTAATATCCCAAAATAGTCTTGAATTATTTGGCGTAATCAAAGTTCATCTGAACTACAAAATTTCTCGAAAATCAATCAAATATCAAGTAAAATAATATCTAATTCATAAGTATAAAACCTATTCATCAGAGGCCATTAGAGAAGAGCCAGGGCAAGCCCTTTCAGGCACATTTAACTTGTGTTATAGGCTGACGTTCGGTTGCATCCTGTCAACACATTGAGGGTTAACGGTGACTTGCTTTATGTGGTGATAATTTCAAACGCCGTTGAGCCCTTTTCAATCTTTGGGAACTATGCGCAAATAATTTCCTGGTGGAGTATGAACTTCAAAAGAGGACTGTCTCTTTTGCCCCAACAGATAGTACCAAACAATAAATTTGTTACCATAACTAGGTTTCTTGCTTTATTCTGAGGTCTTGTCGGTCAACTGGCAGCATGCACTATTTCAAAGATGAGGTTGCGGTTAATTAGTATTGAAATAAAGATTTGATCTGACCAATTCCATTGTCCAATTATTTCTTTTGATTGAAGGCAACTTGTCGCAAATACGATCGTTATATCCTAGCTAGGCTCTGTTTGAGTGTTACTATATCTAGCAAGTCCACCTCTTCATAAGGCATTTAATTGTTCAAAAATTGTAGTTTTTTTTTGTTTAAATTTAAATTAATTTAAAATTTTATTTTATTATTTATTAAATTATTAAAATCTTATTTTTATATTAATATTTATATATTTTATAATTAAATTTAAATAAAAATATTATTTTATTATTAAATAATAATTTGAATGAAGTTAAAAAATTTTATCTAAAATTTAATTTTTATACCTAGACAAATAGCTCAATCCTTGTATAATTCTACTTGCAACTTTGCTGTCTCTGTGTACTTTTTCCACTAAAAAGAAATATTAAGATATTTTTCGTTTAAAACAATCATTTATAATGCTTTTTAAGAAAAAGCTTTTAAGTGACAATTACTGTGTAGGCCGGTGGTAGAGTATGAAATTTTAGTTTCAGTTCTAAAATTCATTTGCTAAGAATCTAAGTTTAGAAAAGAAAATTAAAGAAGAAAATGCTTGTGAACACTGTAACAATCCTGTTAAGGTTTAAACAAGTATCATCTCTCTCTCTCTCTCTTCTGGTTGGACATGGCCAAACATAGAGGTGTGGAAGAGCTCAACCTAGCACCTTATTAATTAGGCTGAGCAACAACATTCATAAAATCGAATGGAACCGAACTGAAAATATTAATACAATTTTAATTCATCTTAAGGTTGAGAATACACCTTGAAGGTTAATCTATGATTGAAATTTATTGATTTTAAATCGAGTAGAAAAATAGAAAATTTAATTAAAAAATTATTTGAACAAATATTGATCCTAGATTTATTTGAAAATACATGCATCATCTTAGGATTAAGTAATGAAGAGGATTTTTTTTCTGTAAGTAGTGAAGAGGATTCTTTTCTATGCATCATCTTAAGATTAAGTAGTGGAGAGGATTCGTTTCTCTTATAAGCAGGAGATTAAAAAAAAAAAATTTCTTGATATGGTTGGGGAAATATCTTCCAGAGTTTGTTTGGCATTTGCCCTAATTGGTGTTGATGTTTAGCCAAAACTAGTAAAAACTAGTGTTATGCCCTCACTTTCGCTAGTAAAGACTAGTGTTATGCCCTCACTTTTGTGAGGTTATTTTTATTTTATAAATTTTAATTATTATTATTAAAAAAATAATTATAAATTAAATTTTATTAAATAATAAATATGTATGTAAAATTAGATAGAAATTTTAATTGATTCGAATTTATCAAGTAAATCTATTATTCTAAATACATTATTTAAAATAAAATAATTAATGATATTTTTAATTTTTTATGTTTTTAATTAATTTTAAATTTTAACAAAAAATTTAATTTTATTAAATAATATTTATTTAAATTTGATATTGATTTTAAATCTATTCATGAGTCAAAGTGTGTATCAATCACTTTAAATACATCATTTAAAAATAAAATCAAAATAAATGGTTTTAAGCATTTTTCACCAGATGGCTCGAATATCAATTTTAAACTGATCTTCAAGTTAACATATGAATTAATCCCTTTAAATAAGCTTCTAAAATAAAAATAAAACTAAATAATAAAATATTTTTTTATTTTTAACATATTTGGTATATATTCTAAATTGATCCGCAAGTCAACATATAGACTATCCTTTAAATATATCATTTAAAATAAAATAAAAATAATTAATAAGATAAATATTTAAAATTTTTTTACCAAACTGATTAACTGTAGATATTAAATTAAGCCGTAAGTCAACCTATAGATCAATCCTTTAAATACATCATCTAAAAACTAAATAAAAATATCAATTAATAAAATTATTTTATTATGTGCTTGTCGTATATATGTCATAAATAGACCCATAGATCACGTACAGTAGTACCCCTTTTAAAAATTAAATATAAAACCTAAATATAAAAAACTAAAAATAATTAATAAAATAATTTTTTTCAAGTGAGCCAAGTATCAATTTTAAATTAACCAGTGAGTTATGATGAAGATCAATCTCTTAATAAAAATAAAAATTAAAGACAAAAAATTAAATATAATTAATAAACTAATTATAATTGATATATAAATTATCGAGAAGACCAATGGATCAAGCATTTTAAATATATAATTAAAAATAATTAAAAATAATTAATAAAATAAAATTTTATCAAGAGGGCTGAATACAAATATGAAATTTGATATATAAGTTTCCTTGTAAACTAACCTTTGTAAAACATATAATATCATATTTTTTTACGTATACAGTATAGATGTCAGTTCTAAATTGAGTCATGATATAAAAAATAATATAAATACAACACGAATAGATGAACATGTCAAATTTACATAAACAACTAACGTAAAACTTTTATATATAAATTTATAATACTTTAAACATATAAAAAATAACATGAATATGACAAATATAAATATAATTAAAACACAATACGAATAATTATATGATTAAATGAATGCATAAAAGTATAAATAAAACAACACAAATTATTAATATGTAAAATTTTATAATATTTTAAAAATAAAAAATAATATGAATACGAACATAATTTTTTTAAAGTAAAAAACAGTAAGCCAAAACAAATAAAAATAAAAGTGAAAAAATAACTACAAACTCTATTAAAAATTTTAATAATTATGATTCAATTTTTAAAATTATTTTTCTTATTTTAGTATTTTGTAATAATTATCAGTTTATTATTTTTTTTCTAAAATTCTTCCTCTCACACAACCAAAGCACCCTGTAAATTAAAAAAACATACCCCGAGGACTTAAAAATCATATATACTAGTATCATGCCCCGCTTCGTACGAGGATTATATTTATTTTATAAATTTAATTATTATTAATAAAAAATTAATTATAAATTAAATTTTATTAATAAATATGTATTTAAAATCGAATATGAATTTTAATTGATTTGGAGCTATTGAGCAAATCTATTACTCTAAATACATCATTTAAAA
>JBBYHO010000006.1:9865448-9877792 GCA_038382025.1 Adansonia gregorii
GAGGCCGAGGTAGAGGACGTAGGCAATTGAGGCCGAACCTCTATAAATCATTAAGTTTGCTTCTTCTTTCCCTTTTCCTTGATTATTTATTTTCATTCACTAAATCACACTCCAAAAGTTAATTGTTTGGATTTCTCAAGTTTGTCTATAAAAATTTTAATTTATCAAAATTTTGAGAAATCAATTCACCCCCTCTTGATTTCATTTACCACCTAAAGGTCTAACAGAAGTTTGAAAAAGCTTCTAATAGGTTAGATGAACAAGATAACAAGTATAGAAGTGAGTTTACTTCAAGAAAAAATAGGGGCTTACCTAATGTAGTTGATTGGGATTATGTTTATGTGTTGTTACCTTTTTAGAAATTCTTTCATAATTTCATTTTGCATATTTCTAGTTATTTGTATGTTACTAGCACTAATTACTTTCAAGTGGTGTTTGGTGTTGCAATCCAAATTAAGGACAAATTACATCATTCAAATCTCATTATTAGCTCAATGGTCCCTCGAATGAAAGAAAAGTTTGAAAAATATCAGGGAAATGTAAAGAACCTTAATCCCTTGTTGTTTATTGCTATTGTGTTGGATTCTAGGCTCAAGTTGGAATATGTCATGTTTGTCATTAATGAGGTTTATAATGGAGAAAAGGTGCAACAATTGGGTGCTAGGATTTTGGACACCTTAAATGGTATATTTGGGCATTATTCTACATGTGTTGGCAATTGGGTGCTAGGATACTATTGATGTTGGTGATGTAGAGGCATATATCTTATAAAAATTCAAAAAAAAAAAAAAGAAAGGCAGAGTCACAATGCACAGATAGGAAGTCAAAGTTGCAAAAGCACTTCGATGATTAACTTCAGAAAGATGATAAGGACTTTGACATATTACCTCGGTGGAAGGTTAATGCTTGCAAATATCCAATACTTGCTTTGATGGCCCAAGATATGTTAGTCATTCTTGTCTCTCCTGTAGCATTGGAATTTGCTTTTAGCATAAAAGAGTGTATTTTTTATCCATTTTATAGCTCTTTGACTCCAAAAATGGTTGAAGCCCTTATATTCACACAGAATTGGTTGAGATCTACACCAATTGCAATTGGGAATGAGAAATTAGATGTTTAGGAAGGCCCTTGAAACCACTAAATATTTAATATTTGTATATCTAATGTATTTATATCTATCATTATTTTTAGTGATTTAATGAATCTTATAATTATTGTTCTTTTTGTAGATTTTAAGAAGTTGATTCTTACTGAAACAAGAATGGTTATCGATGAAAGACTTAAAAAATCTAAGGTAATTATTGATTTCATTTTGTGTTATTTTTGTTATATAATATATATTATATTCTAAATTTGAACAATTAGATTTATAAAAACCTTATTTCTTTAACAAATTCTTGAGATTTGCATTGGTATGCTTTTTTTGTTTTTTTTTTTGGGTAGGCAGATGAGGATGAAAACAGTTTTAGACTTGCAGATGTTTATTGGGCTAATATGTTTTTGTCGTTTGATCGTGTTATGAATCTTTGATGGACACTGGTATGTACTTGAGACTTGTAGTTGCTTAACATGTTTTAAATATTTGATGGACTATGGTATTTTAGACTTATTTATTGTGCTTTGACTCTTTGGATGCTGGTATGAACTTTAATATGATTGAATTTTGCTATTCTACACGTCTTAAATATACATTTTTTTTGGGTGGTCTAAAATATAATATTCTAGACATTGAGTTCTGCAGCTTTTAACTAAAACACTTCTTATTATTTAGGGCGGTGCTTAAAATCTGTCATGAAATGAAGACAATTTATTATCCGTAAAAATGATGGTTGTTTTTAGTGAATCCTCTGAATAATGAATCTGAATTACTTCCATTCAGATGCAGTACAACAAACATATGTTAGTAGAGCAAGCATATTTCTTCTATTCAGTTGCATCAGATCCCAGTTTGGCCTTTCAGTCCCAAGCATATGAAAGTTTTTGACGCTTAGTCTTGAGTCTCAAGCAAGGCGTGTGCTGCAATGCGAGAAATAGATAAAATAAGAAATAAGATCATCTAATATTTGAAACATAAATGCTTTGAATTAAAATTAAATTAATTTTTTTAGAAATTTCAAAAAATAATATGAAGCTGTTAATTAATTTTTTATTTAAACAATTAAATTTTGTAAAAACATTTTAAGACCACGTCAAAATAAAAAAAGTCAAAAAGTTCAAATGCCCTAAATCCTTTCATTTTGTCAAAATAAAATCCAAAAGCCCAAAAACAATATGGAATAACCAAAACTAAACCAACCAAATTGTCGCGGTTCGGTTATATCCTATTATTTAGCATTCTCAATTCGATTTCGATTATAAATATGAAAAAACCAAAACTAACTGTTCAGTTTTGAAAATAAAAAGAAAATAACTGATCCGAAGTCACCCTTGAAGATTAGTGCTTGGTTCCAAAGGATTTTGTTCTCTCATTGACAACACTTTCTAAACCTTCACTCTCTGGTTAACTCAGCCGGTTATTTAGCATTAACATCAACATTAGATGTGTTCAAGGATAAAGTTATTTGTTGAAGTTTAAAAACTCAAGCCTTATTTGAAAGGTTTGGTTACATTATTAGATCAAAAAAATGAATTTAGGTTAAAAAACGAGACCTATTTTTAAAAAAAAAAAAAAACAAACCAAGCCTAGCACATTACATTTTTTTCCAGGTCCACTAGTTCTAATAAGTTTTGCTACTGCTATTAGTAATATGAATGATCAAATTTTTGTATACAAACTTAGATATCTATGTAAGCTCAAATAATGTTTTTACTTGATCAAGTCAAATTTGAATAGAATTTCCTGCTCATATTTCAAACCTATGTAAGCCTAAACAATCATAACATTTGTTAATATGAACCTAAACAATCAACATTAGTTAATAAAATTATGGGACTTGAATCTAATTTGAATCCAACCCATAACCAATATAAGACTGACTCCAATTTATATCCTACCCATCGACTCGATGTCTTGTCTCGTATTAACCATCTCTTCTTACAATTTATCATTACTGTTAAACCATCTCTCTAGTCAACTCAAACTTCTTTTTTTTTAAATTTCGTTTTAACATGTAAATTACATCTCGTCAATGCAACAATTTTAACAATTAGAACTTGAAAGAAATGAGAAGGACAATTTCATGGCAGAGGCTTGTTCTAGCCTTAATCTCTAATTCACCTAATTCAACCTCATCTTATAGCCCAAGTGACAATTAACACAAATAACCCTGGTTATTCGACCTCGTATTTTCTCAAGCGATCATATCACGAATTAACCGAGTTATTCGACCTCATATTCCCTCAAGTGAGCATACACGAATAACCCAGTGTTCAAAATTAAAAAAGAACTGCAAAGATATTTATGCTGTTGCTTGTTTATTCACCCTTGACCAATAAGAAAGTTTGACACTGGTCATCACACCCTTGATTTCCCATGAATCTTCCACTGCCATAAATGTGATCCTAAGAGCATGAAAGCAGCAGACAAGACATGTTTCATAAACATCATAAATACATCTGAGAATTTCAACATTTCAGTTTTCAAACAGAGGTGTAGATCTTAAGTTTACCAAAAAGCTGCAAATTGGGAACTCAAAAACGATGAATGATATTGAGACTGCTCTTATATACAAACTCTTTTCTTAACAATCCGAGTGCTCAATAGGTGAAGCTCAAGCAGGTATTGTTCTGAAATTTCGACAGTTTGTAAGGTTTACAATTAAGTGTCAACAGGTGTGTCGGATTCCGTAACCCATTCGGTCCAAGATCCATCATACACAGCAACATCAGGCTTCCCAAGCCGATGAAGGCCCTGAAATAGCATCAGCATTGGACATTTTTTAATATTAATCTATCTTTTTAACTTTTTCAAGCAGAAACGAAAAAAAAAATGGAAAAGAACTTGGGTTTATGGGGAACATGGATAAATGATAAGCCTCAAGAGAGGTATAACCGTTAACACATAAGAAAGGAAAGTACCAAAGCCAGAACACAAGCAGCTACGCCAGTGCCACAAGAAGTTACAATAGGGCGTTCCAATGAGATGCCTACAGAAGAATACATTTTCGGAAGCATAAATTAGCTTGGATAGTCGGAAAATGTCAATGTCAACCACAAAAAGTCATATAAAGAAACATGAAAGATAAACTTCTTTATACACAAGCCAGCAAAGAGAGAGAAAATGGCAGAAGAGATGATTCATCAAGAAAGCAGTATATAAGCACATTCAGTATGTTGCTGGCATCATCAAAACCAAAAATCATATTGAAAGATTGATTTATTTATGAACTGTGTGCAAATCGAAGTCCTAAACAACTCAGTCTCTTAACTAGGACATCATCATTCTTCACAAAGTCTCCTTACCAAATTGAATGTGACACCAAAGGCCTCGGTGTAATTTTTCTATCTGAAATCAGTGAAGTTACGGGGTCAAGTGTGTCATTTTATATTTTACTCAATCAAGGAAACTTGAAGCCTCTTGTCATTATGCAACAACAAAACTCAATAAACATTCATTGTAGCTAATAACTAAGTTTCAAATTCTGATTATCAGATCAATCGATCCTTGAACCCATAAACTAGGGTTCACATAATGGAGAAAATATGAAGATTTGACAAGGATCTCGATTGGTAAAGTGTGTGGTATTGATAATCACATATGAAAAGCGACCATCAGAGGGCTGAATCCTTACCTGCTGAATTAGTAAATAATAAAAAGCAAGGGAGAACGAACAATGACAAAAAGGAAGATAAATAGTACTCACTCTCTTTGTCAAATCGTTTCTTAAGCTCATCCACAGGTAAAAGTGTCTGTGAAGCGTCCAACATCTGCAAAGAAATGCCAAATTGATGACTTAATAATCTGTTCCAGAAAACTACATATCGAACATAGCAAAAGAGTAAAAGGGTAAAAAATAAATAAAAGATAAAAAAAAATATCAACCCAAATTGGGCATATCACTTTCTTTCTCCCATTTTTTCTCACAACTACAAGCCCTCTTCCTACATCACTGGAAAAAAAAAATAAAGAGAACTCCAGAGTATTTAACCACATATCAACAGGAACTACATCCTCTAGAAATACTTCAACCCATGAATCTTTCATCTCATTTCTAATAGTCTACAACAACGGCCAATAATATGTCATATTTGCACTATCTAAATTTGCCACTCAACAACTTCATTTCGTCTGAATCACAATTTTAAATTACCAATCAACAATTTCGTACAGCAAGCCAGAAAGATAAGGAGAGGCCCCCTTGCACTCCTAATTTGAAAGTTAACCAGCCTTCTCTCTCTTTCTCAGACAAATTAGAAAAGGTATTAATAAGGATTTCAGATATCTACATACACTTCACCTCTTCATAGCAAACAAGTAAAATACAAAAAACTTTTTATCTCTTACCTGGGGGAAAGGAATACACTTGCTGCCAGGTATGTTGCCACTTCTGATTCCTTTACGTGGCTCTGGTGCAGTGCCATCAAATCTGCATCAAACCCCAAACAGGAAAAAAAAACAAAACAAATTAAAGAAAAAAATAGAGGATTTCACATGCATGGAATCAAGTATCATAATAAGCTAACTCATATGCATCTCTAGGCTTCAATTTCTAGACCACATGGCCTGCCTCCCTTTGGCCCCACGAGGCACTTTCCCTTCAAAAATATGAGTTATAAGGTACGAGTTATAATAATATATGTATATTTAGCTGTGTGTATTTAAGTGTTAAATTAAATAATAATGAAAAAAAAACAACCAGCTAAAAGAATAGAATAGATAGGCTGCCAAGAATCAGCATGCCCACATAAAGACTGCTCTACTACACATTTGCTGCTATTTTTTAGTCTCACTAAATGCATCACATTACTCAAGGAGCTAACTTTTCTAGTCAAGTTTCCTACCATTCATTGACCTCATCTCCTACTTCCAAAGGCTTGTTCTACCAAATAAAATGAAAGTGGTTCTCTTGATCAGCAGTCAGACACACAGGCCAGAGAAAACATTAAAAACCCTATTAATTGAAATCAACATCCATGAAGTTGGAACATCCAAATCTACCTAGATATGTTATAATGATAAGAGAAACAAACCCAAACTAGAAATTTGATTGCACAAGAGAAGACAATGAGAGAATTCAAAGAAAGCGAAGAAATCAAACTTTGAAATGTAGGGTCTTCTGATTTCTAAGATAGATAACATAATAAACATCTATTCTTGAGCCCAATTATTTTAAGGAAAAAAACAAAAATTTACGAAATATAATTGCATTGAACTTCCCCAACGGAGCACAAAAGCATGATAAAATAAATACCAGCGCCAAAAATAAGTCAAGGCTCAAGTCTCAACATCCAAAACATGTTGCTCCGACTCATATTTCTTAAAGTGCCCGTGTCCGACATTTAGTATCTGATGCATATTCATACATGGGTAAGAGGATATGATCCTCCAAGGACCCTCCAAATACAAATCTTGACAAAAAAAAAATTGAACCTATTCGTGTCCAACACACACCCAAGTCCAAGTAAAATAGCTCAAAAGAGCCCCTATTTCCAGTATTTAGTCGATGATGGTTTTTATATTAAGAAGTGAACTTCAAGAAGCCATTCATGGGATTACAACAAGCTGATGGAATCGAGAAGTGCTATTAAGATATCATGTGATCACAAGGCATTAGCAAGTTTAACATTAGATACAGTAGCACCAATTAAGCTTTATGCTACCAAGCATTTGAGCCGTTTGAGGACATGTCCGAAAGTTGTAGCTGAAATAAAGATGCCCAGATGGATGCGGGTCATGAATGGATCATGCTGGCAACTAAGCCACCCCCTCCCCTCCGGGCCAAAAAAAAAAAGGCAAACCCAACTATCCATTTTGTGCAGGATCTACTTTAAATTCTAGTTCTCACTGGGTTCAAACAGATTCCCATACCATTAAAGCTGCTTATAAGTTTTATTAGTTAAGACACAGATTCAAGTTTATCATGTGTATTGCATAATTTTTCAGTCTTAAATGACTTAAAAAAAATGCAAGAGTGAACCCATGCCTTATGCGCCTTACAATATTTACAGTGAGAATAAAATTCACATAGGTCCAAAGGTCAGTTATGTAAGACTGTATCTACAGCATTTCCAAGACACTAATATGTCAGACATGCTGCCAGCTCATTCTCAACAAGACAAGGGTGATGAATTGTGCTACAAGAACTAAGTGCCAAAGGAAAGCAAAATTGTTTGATACCTACAACTGCAAGCATTAACCATATTAAATTCATATATGCATAAGATGATTAAGTAATCATGGTCAAATATACTCGACCTAATAAGACTATGCAGTACCTGGGCTTGGAACGGGCATCTATATGTTGGTGAGTCTTTTCCTCAATGTTCCTTCTAACCTGGAAAAAGGAAAAGGAAAAAAATAAAAAAAATAAAAAAAAAAAAGAAAGTATGATCTAACATAACATGAGAATATATTGAATTTCCATCCACTGATGGACTGACATCAGAGCCACACCCATAAAGAGAACTGCCTTGCTCATTTGGGTATCGGACATGGTATATTTCCAAACAAAGTACTTTCAACTGTTTGAGTTTGTGATCATTGAAATCATAGGTGGACTGCCTTGATTTTATAACCATGTCTGAGGAAAAATGAAGAGTTGGAGCAAAGTACAAGATCAGCAACTAGACACAGTATACATGCCACCTTTTACTTCTATAGAAATAATTTTAGATTGCGACATATTGCAATCAAAGATTTTTCTTCAGGATTTCAAAATGACAAAAAGATATCAAGCCCAAGTACATGTAAACAAGACACCAGACGGCCAGTTAATTCAATGTTTACTGAGCATCAATTTAGGAGTCAAACAAGACTGATAAGCAAAACCATAATTCTATATGAGTTATATTAGGTTAGCAATTCAACCTGATCAATTTTCCACACAAGATGGGGCTGCAATTTTGTCTGAAATGTGACCGGTTCAGCCTGCAAGACAAAGATACATGCAATAAAAACTGTTCAGTATAATATTGTAAAAATGAGACATGAAGGGATAAAATTTTATGTAATATTATTGAGATGACAGATGTTCAACGCAGCCATTGAAAGCCAATTGCCACTTAATGACTTCCATATCATTTCTGACAATACTGTCTTGCAATTATCCAAAATAAAAAAAACAATACCACTTGCTTCTTTTCTGAATGCATCCCTTCAAGAACGCCATAGCAATATTTTAATAACTCCCTGCCAACAAGCACATCGAATGGCAGAGGAAATATTTCCGCCCAATCCCAATCAATAACACAGGAACAGCAAATAGAAAAGGGGAAATAGAGATATACTGTTTGTCCCAGATAGACTTTCTCTATTGCCTCACTGGCTGCACTGGCGTTCAAAATTGCATCACTAGAAGCACTAGATTCAACATCATATCCTGAAGCATTCCACCTTGGAAGGCCTCCATCTAACACCCACACTCTGTCATGGCCAAAAACTCGGAACATCCTTTCAATTATCAATGGAATAAAGTCTGTTAGAATTAAAATCAGAGAAATAATAATCAAAATTTTGGAAAAGCCAGAGAAGATACCATATTATCAACATGCTACTCACCACCAGACACGTGCGGCACTGAAAAGTCCCTTCCCATCATAAACAACAAGTCCATCATCATTACGGATGCCAAGAGCAGACACAGCAGCTGCAAAAGCTTTCTCCGATGGTAGCATATGTGGCAACTGCACAAGTAACAATTTTTAAATAGAGAAGTCAAATAGGATGAACAAACTAGAGCATATGTTATATAAAGGCTCAGTTACCTAGCGTATCTTCAATTTTAATACTTCATGTAACAAACTATCATCAACATTTGTTTGAATCACATAACTGAGAATACTCAAGGAAGCCATATACAAAGTCGTAAAGTTGATTCCAGAATTGTCATAGCACCTTCTTTACTTTTTAAGAAATGGAGCATTACATTAATTATTTTCCTCTAACTCACTGATCTAGCAACCACAGCACCCAAGAGATCAAGAAGAGAGACTACTCAACTAATATAAGGCATCTCACCTTTGTAGTTCTATCCACTATTCCATCAATATCAAAGAAAAGGGCACCAGGAATATGAGCAACCTGCAATGAAGAAAGAAATTTAACAGAAATGAATTTGAAATTGAAAATATGGGAATTAAAAGAAAGAATGTCATGAATTTGAGTAGCATATCAGTTTAAATTAGATAAGAAATAGAATCTCAATATTCAAAAGCATTTAACTGTCTTGAGAGTGTGATACCAAAGTAGATTTTGAAAAGTCGATGATCAGCACCTGATACTCTTGAATTGGATTCCTCTGCTCATCTGGCATGTACCAGGATGCATCCAATACCTGAAAACAAAATGGAAAATATGGTCAATGAATAAACAATAAAAGCATAAAGTGTTTTTCAATTTTCATAATTATTCCAAAGACGCTGTATGCTAATAAACAATTCATACGCTTTAAGCAAAATTTATAAATGCTATCTCATTCTCAGAAACCAGATAATTATCAGATTGCAGAAGTTTTTTTTTTAATTTTTTTTTTGTTTAGTTTTTTGCATGAGTTCTTCAGGAAAACTGATCTACAAGTATCATCTATCTCAGAGAGTAGCCGTTTGCTGTTTAAACTAATTTTTACCAACTACTCTTCTTTGTTTTTCCTTTTAATTTAGTTGTAGAGATGTCTTGTCATCAGAGTAAAAAAAAGATTTAGTTTGAATTCCCAACAATAAATATCATTATCTCTCTCCAAGAATATATATATATTTGAGGATAAATGAATAAACCCAAAGATTCCCATGGAAACCTGGATACTGTTTAAAAGTTCTTTTAGTTTTTTGAACAATTTTTACAATCAGGCAGGCTTAAAATTTGGTAGTGTATTTAGTGAAAACTTAGTTACAGTTTGATACATTATTTTACAAGTTTGGAAAGATTTATTTATGTCTGGCTGTAACACTAAAACAGTGGTCAGAAATATATAATAAGGATATAAGCTCTAGGCTTAATATCTAGATTTCCTTTTGAGTCACAAAATTGCAAAAGCAATAATATTTTGAAAATTAATATGATAATAATTTTATAACCTCATAGAAATATCTAATTGACAGGTAATGCTTAAGACCATGCTAAACCAGTTCCATGCAGAACCTTGACTATGAAGAAAATAATAATATGCATGTATAGCATTATATAATCGGAGAATAGTGTGGGGAAATAGTACCAAAAGTTGCAAACACAAATGATGCAAAGTTGTCATTCATGACAACCACATTTCCGAACTCAAAAAAAATGAAAAATAATACTGTTATAACGTATAATGCTTAAAACTGTTACTGGTCCATATATAAATGCAAATACCTTCAAATCAGGTTCCCCTAGATTAGCATGAAGCCAATCAACAGAAACAACCGGATCTGTGGTGGAAAGAGATTGTGTTGAAAAATTAGTTTTTGCTCCAATTGCTGAGGAAGCCATAAAATGAGAAGACCGACTGGATGTTTTTTACGTCGTATTGGTAGGCCCAGCCTGTACACAAAACTGTTTCTTCTGCAAGTAATACAAAAATGCAAAGTAAGACCTGGGTAGATGACCATAAAAGTACAACAATATGAAAGGGGCTGTTCAAAGTTAAAAATAAACCGTTTCCGAACCATAAACAGTTCAAAATTTTATCTGAATGTCAGCAAAATACTCCTGGACAGAGTAGTGAACTCCAAATTACCAAACAGCAAGGTAAAAATTTTGTTTTGACCCCCAAAAAATTTATATTTGAATTATTTTTTTCTGGCCTCGAATATAAAATTCTTGGATTCGGCCCTGCCAACTAGTAACATTTTATAAGAATCAAGGGGAAAAGAGAAGCCAGTGAACAACCATGAAAAACCTCACTCACACTATTTAAAAAGGAAAAAAGAACTAATTACACTCAAATCGAATCATCAGAACATAAACATAAACATAAAAAAAATAAAAAATATATGGAATAGATAAATTCGTCAAGCCTAAAACATCTGAAACAAGCTTAATCATCAGTAGGTTCCATATATACATTCTAGAACTAAGAACATTGAAATAAAAATTACAATTTTACCAAATAAAACAGAATAATAAATCCCTATACCCTGTGGGTGAAGAAAAAATTAAAAGAAAAACATCAGAACTGAAACCCATTTTCCAAACGTGATAAATTGATCACATGCAACAAAAGAAAAGGAAAAAAAAAATTGAAATACCCAGAAGCAAAACCGATGAGAACAATCAGAAAACAACAAATTAAGTAAAAAAAACAAATAATAACTTCAAACGAGAGAGACAGAGAGATTGTTACTTACATAGAAAAAAGAAGAGAAAATCAAGGGTTGTGTGGGAGAGAGGATGAGAATTGAGTGAAGCGGTGACCAAAGAGAGTTCTGGAGAAAGGGGATGATGCCATTTATGCAGAAAACATATGAGACTGGGTGAAAGAGACTTTTAAATTGGGTTGTGGTGTCAGATCCTTCGAAGAAAGAAGCCAAAATAAAGGCCTGACTTTGATATGTCTAAGTATTTTTGCAACTTCGATGCGTTCGTTACCACTGGAAGTAGTGGTAGTGGAAACTGTGCACAAAGGCTAGTTTTGGTTGCTCCAATAAAGCACAACTCGAATGTACCACTAGAATTGGACACAAGAGGACGAAATTAGATTTGTTGTTATGTGTCCGTTTTATGTTAATATTTTTATTTTATATAATAATATTTAAAATATTTTATATTTATATAAATTTTAAAATATTAATAATTTATATTATAAGATTTTTAGATATATTTAAGTGTTTCATATCATATTTTTATTGTTTTATATATTATATTTTTGTAATCATATTTAAAATTATTAGGTTTAAATGTATTGATAGTATTTTTAAAAAATATTTTTAGAAATTATTAACATATAAATATGTAAAATAGATAGTTAATTTTTTTAACAAATAGTTAGTCATATTAGTGGATTTTTTAAAAAATTTGAGTATTTTTTAGGAATTGGGGAGTTTTTTTAAAACGTAGATAATTTTTTATTTTTAATAAATTTTTAAATATAATAATACATAAATGTCTTTAATATTATTATTCTAATCAATTTTTTTTAATTTTTTTAATTGAGTTTGTATTTATTTAACTTATAATACCAATTCAATTAAAAGTTCTAATATTAGTATAAATATAGTTTGATTTGTTGACAATAGTAAATAAGAAATATTTATTATTTTATTTAGCTAATTGA
>JBBYHO010000006.1:9892395-9928705 GCA_038382025.1 Adansonia gregorii
TTTGCTTATAAATAAAATCACTTGATTTTGGAAGATAATAAAAAACAACAAAGGTTGGATAATATTTTGCATATAAACTTAAACAATAAGTCTCTCAAGTTTTTCCGACATTCTAAACGTTTGATCCTTTTGTTCTTACCCTAACGAATACTTTGTGAATTAATTTTGTCAATCACAAAACAAACTTAATCATTAGATTTTATTATATTTTCTAGATTTATACACAGATTACTAGCTTGCATATCAAATTATTACGTGGTGGACGCCCAAAAAACACTAAGAAAATGACATTGTTGCAAAACCTTCTTAGTTTCTCGTGATTTTCTTAATCCCAGGAACTAAACGTAAACCATCTTATTGTTGCAGCAAATGAAGAAAACAGTGAGAAAGACAAGTTTATGAAGAAAAACAGATTTGTACGATGACAGAAGCCATGTCATCTGATATCATTCTGCATGTATAAAGTTTCCTACATGTTGCTTGGCGGGTAGAGTTTCTTTATTACTGCTCCGATGGTGGCCATCAGCTACAGTTTTGCATTCATTCTCGCTGCTGCTGTTAGAACAATGCCCTGATCACCAGGACCAGCCTGCGCATGATTCGCTTCTTCCAAATTTATAACTTTCTTCTATCGGAAACGAACTTAAGAAAGCGAGTGAGCGCGGCAGCTTTATCGAACTCCCCGTCTTGGCGAGCTCGTAAGGGACTGAGCATTACAATAAGCCGAGTCCGGTTGAAAGCTGATTGCTTCGCAATCGCTTCAGTTTCCAATCTGAGTTCATCGCATTGACGTTTAGCCTCTCCAAATTTTTGTCCTATATTTCTTTGCTCCTCTCGAATGCTTCTTTGGTCTTGCCTTATCTTTCCCATATCTGCTTTTATTCGTCGGAACCTTGCCTTCAAACCCTTCATTTTTGGTTTCAAGGCCCTCTTCTTCTTCATGGTCATGCTACCCGCCATGTTATCCACTTGAATTTGAAGCTCAAATTCTCAACTAAAGTTAAAACTGAAAGAGATTGAGATTGAGATATAACCTTCGATTTTAATGAGTGAAATGCCATGAAACACTGGCTTTATATATAACAAGTTAGTTTTAGCAAAACCGCGTCTTGAATTTGAATTGAGAAGGAAACAAAATAGAATTCAGGAAGATGAAGAGAAACCTGAGTGAAAGGAGGAAGAAGGATCAACTCTATACTGACGCCAATATTGTTCGGCAATCGGGCGATCCTGGCTCTTGGGCCTAAGATTCGCGCGGTTTTTCTACTTTTATCGAACGATTTTTTTTTTCCGCACTTTATGACTGAATCAGAGATTGACAATTGGTTCGGCTTTTACATCAATTTTATTTCTCCTTGTCCCACACGAATAGACCATGTAACTTGGAAATTTATATATTCATATATATTTTATTATTATAGTATAATTATTTTTAAGATATTTTGTATATATATAAATTTTGATACATTAATAATTTATATTTATATATTTTGATAATTTATTTTGTCATTTTTTATTACTTTGTATATATTTTATATTTATATAATTGTATTTAAAATTATTATGTCTACTCACGGATATGATTTATAAGAGTTTTTCACCTAGAGTTTTATGGTTGGCCAAATAAACTCCAACTTTGAGAATCTGTTTTTTAAAAAAAATTAAATTTGAATCAGTCTAAATTTGATTTAATAAAAATTACACTAGTAGTCACTCAACTATCAACCTACTTTCGTTTTGATCATCGAACTTTCAAAATTTTTTAAAAAAGTCACTAATATTACAAAATTATTTTACTTTGGTCACTCAACCGTTAAAGAGTACCGACAAGATTAAGTGATTCCCCATCATTGGCAGAAGGCCACGTGGTATCACTACGTCATTTGATATGTCACATGGTAATATCCACGTGACATTATGAATTTTTAAAGAAAAATAATTTTTTTAAAAATATATGAACAATAAATTATACCTTTAATCATTTATCTTTTTGAGAATTTCTATCGTAGTCATTCAATTTTAAAAATTTCATAATTTAGTCATTAATAATAAATATATTTTACTTTTGATGTAACATGATAAAAGTTAGGTGACTACAAATGTATTTTACTTTATTTTTTTCATTTTCCTATTTTATTTTTGAATGTAATATAATAAAAGTTAAAACTTTTAAATGCTTTTTCATTATTTATTACTTTCTCTAAATCTAAACCCTCTTCATTATTGTCAACCAAACTCTTAGTTTTAATCATCAACCCATTGTGTCTTCCACCATCCTCCATTGTTAGAGTTGCCTGTCATAACTTACCAACATCTTTTTTAGCCTAAACCATATTAGATTTCTTAAAAAAATGCTTGGTTTTCCCTAGATCTAACAAGTTATCTCATAGCTTCTCCTAAAAACCTTCCTCTTGGTTCTCCAAATAACTTTCTCTTTCGATATGTTACTCCCTTTCCCTCAACCTTCCTCTTCATTGATTTGGGAGCCTTGAAATCCATCGAAAAATCTCTCTTTTTCCTTTTGTGATTTTTGTGTTCAGATGATGGTGTCATTTTAGGTTGAAAAATATGGGTTTTTCTTTTTTTAATAATAAAATTACTCTGACACTAAAATAGTGACAATAACAAACTGTTATTATCGCTCTTCACTGTTACGTCGAGTTTTGCGACCATTATCTACCGCTATTATTGTGATTTAAATTTACAACCATTTTTTTCAATATGGTGACGACAGGCAGCGCTACTGTGAAATAATGATCGCTCTTTCGCGATTCTACTGCTATTTGAACCTTTGTTATTAATGTAAAAATGAAAGTACGAAAATAAAAAAATTTATTATAAGTTTTAATTTTTAATTAAAAATAAAGAAAATAAATTTATTTAATAAAAGTGTTGTGAGTGATTAAATTGTGAAAATTTCAAAATTTAGTAACCAAAATAGAAATTCTCAAAAAAATAAATGACCAAAATTGTAATTTAATTTTATATTTTTAAAAAAATTATTTCTCTAAAAATTCATAATGTCACTTGGTATGTCAAATGATGTAGCGATGTCACGTGGATTCTAACAATAATATGGCATCGCAACTTCATCTTTCTGTTATTCTTTAACGATTGGATGATCAAAGTAAAATAATTTCATAACGTCAATGGCCTTTTTTAAAAATTTTGAAAGTTCAGTAACCAAAATGACAATGTTCCAACAGTTAAATAACTACGGGTTTAGTTTACCCCAAAAAAGATTTAAACCTAAAACAATTTAATTAATTTAAATTATATTGATATTCGTCATTTATATTCATATTAAAAGTTATAATAAATTGTAAAATATAAAAATAATAGCTATTATACGATAGCTAATAACTTATAATATAATTTAATACATATATATTTATCATTTGACCGTCATAATATTTTATTTTGATTTAATACCTTCCATTTAAATTATGCATTTTTAGTAGGCTCAATTAGTTGACCTAATATACTTTTTTTATTGAGTTAATTTGTAAATTATCTTCGAATTATATCACTTTTAATAATTTGACATTTTAAAAAATTTACAAGATGCACTAAAATTTAATATCACAAGTTAGAAACACACTAATTACTCAATTGCACAAATTATATAAAATTAAACCAAATGTTGTGATAAAGAATTTAAAAAACAGAAAAAGAAGAAGATGAAGATAATTTGGGCCATTTTTCTTTCTCTAGAAATTGATAGGATATGAATTTCAGATCATTTATCTTACTTTGTTGAAGTACAGGTTTTTTTTTTTTCTTGGAAAGGATATCTATTCTCCCTTTAAGGTTAAAAATTAAATTTGTCAAAATTTTTCATAATACTACGAGTGACTATTAAAATTTACCGGTATATCGTATTTTGATTGATATTAACCTTTCTCTTTAATTTAAATGGTTTATATGTTTAGTCTTTGGTTATTTTTTCAGTTTTTCTCTTCTCATTTTTAGTTGTTTACTTTTATGTCAATAAATAACGAAACACTTATTAATTATAATTTTTTAAAATAATAAAAAAAATTTGTTAATCATTTTAACCAAAATGCTGATAAATGGACATAGGACAAGCTAAAAAACAAACTATCAATAAATTTAGTTTTCCAATTTCACATTTATACTTCTTGCGAAATCCACCTTAACGAGTTAAAAAATTAAAGCTGATAATTCGTATATAATAAAATTTTAAATATAAATACAATAAATATATTAAATATATAATATTAATCGTAATTAAATATATAATGTCATCTTTATTATTTTATTAAATTTATTATATTCTCGTATTTTATTGAAAATCCACAAATCGAGGTAAGACCCTGCTATAAATATTGGAGAAGACACGCAAATAAAATTCTGATTCCAATCACGGTTATGATCGTCTACGAACAGCATAGAGTGCCAGAAAATGCAGAGAGATTACTTGGAACAACCCTCCAAGTATAGGAAATTTTATAATATATATACATAAGAATGTCTTTAAAAAAATATTATTGAAGTTTGATCAAAAAAACATTTTAATTATTTATCGGATAAATTCGATTCACCTCCTTGAAAATTAAAGTTGGACTTTGATGTTTGAACCGCTACTTTTGCAGTTATCTCTTGCCACTATTTCACTGGAAAAAAAATAATAACAATAATAATAATCAAAAATAACAATAATTTAAGCAAATATTGCATCAAAAGTAAAATTTTATGGGCCAAGCTGCAGTTGAAAAGTTTTTACTTAGACTTTGCGTTATCCCAAAATTCATATTATTATTCAAAATAATATAAAAATTTTATATTAATATTTACAATAAAATTTAAATAAAAAAATAACTCAAACCAAATGAAACCCCCTAATCTCTAAAATTCTTAACCAAACCTGGCTTGTTAACTGCTCTAATCAAAAGTTGTCCATCGAAAAGAAAAAGAAAAAGAAAAAGAAACAGAAATAGAAAAAATTGGCATTTACCGAAGTAGTCGAACTAATTGAGCAGCCTTGCCCAAATCGCCTTGTTCTCTGGCCTTGAGGATATTGAACATGAGGGCGAGACGGATTTGAGTGTTGGCGGTTTGTCGGATGATTTGGTCAGTTTCCTCTCGAAGCCGCTCGCATTCTTCTTCCATTGCTTTGAACTTTGCTCGAACTTGACTTTGCCCTTCCTTAATGCTTTGCTGCTCTTTGCTGATCTCTTCCATCTCTGCTTTCAACTTTTTAAACCTCTTCCGCATATATTTTGCTGAATTCTTTCTCTAATTCCCACATAATTAAACAACCAACTCTATATAATAAGAAACACGACTAGTAATTTGCAAGAGAATTTATCAAAATTTTAAAACTTGTACTTTCTAAATTCTAAAACTATATATTATTAACAATTTCATAAATATATAGATAATGTAACATTTAATATATATACATAAAGCATTTTGATAGTTTTAGTACGCAGGAACTAAATTATATACGAAATTGTTTTGGTATGCTTTATGTATATGACATTGTTTCCAGATTCTAAAACCATATATGATCATATCTTAATTATATAAAATTCATTATATATATACTAATATAAATTTAGATAAAAAATCATATATTATCCTCTAATCACTAAACTTTTAGATCATAATTTTAAAGCAAAGATATTACACAAAAAAAAAAACTAAAAGTTTTAATACCAATTCTATTTATTTATTTATTTTTAAATAAGTTGAAATCCTAAAATTTGATTTTAGTAGAAAAAATGGCATGACATATAACAAAACTTCTTAATACAATTTCAATCCTTTTGGGAATAAACTTGTTCAAAAATCAAGCAACTCGCCTGACATGATTGAGTTCGGCTTTGGTATGAAATTTTGTTATTCGAGCTAGCTTGGCCCAAGTCATTTTTCATCAAATAAATTTTTTTTAAAGTTAATTATAAAAATACATAAATATTAATATAGAAATAAAATTTAATTTTTTTATATAGTAAAACACAGCTACAGGCTTAGACTCAACAAAAGATTTCGAAGAAATTTAGGCCGTGATTCAGTCAGACTCATAAACACCTCTATTTGGGAAAAACTATCTACAAAAATTCTAGATTTACATATATCTACTTATCGGTATTTGCATAGATAATTTGTTGCATGAAGTTCATATGTATATCACATTATTTTATACAAAAATTATGTATTCTAAATCTAAAGTAGAGGGTCTAGCCTATTTTAGCAAAGACAATAATTTCATGTTTTTAATTTCTTTACGTAACATAATAAAAAAAAATTAAGAAATTGCAAACCGTGCTAAAATTGATTAA
The DNA here is from genome assembly GCA_038382025.1 of Adansonia gregorii. Classification (NCBI taxonomy): domain Eukaryota; kingdom Viridiplantae; phylum Streptophyta; class Magnoliopsida; order Malvales; family Malvaceae; genus Adansonia; species Adansonia gregorii. The sequence continues at coordinate 9,898,704 of JBBYHO010000006.1, forward strand.
CATCAAATTATATATCGTAAATTTATTATACAAGACGTAGAGTTGAATTTTCTAATACCAAAAATATGTAATTATCTCGTTCATTTCTTGTTTTCTTTTCTAATAGAAATTAATAATTAAAAAAAACATAAATTGTACTTGATTTAACTTCATAATACACACATATGGTAGATAGACTGATTTAGCAACAAAGTATAAAAAAAAACTTTTAATGGCTAAATATCACATTTTCATTACTCAAAAAGATTTATAAATGCATTGACAATGTATTACAATAATAAATGGCAAATTTATACATGATTACACGAATATGACATATACAAAACAATTAAAACAAGACACAACACGAATAAATTATCAAAATCTATATAATATGAATTATTAAAATATAAAAATTTATATAAACTCAGAATACATTAAATACAATTATGACATGACATAAATAAATGAATTGTTAAGTTTAAATGATACGATATCATTAAAAGTGAAAAAAAACAAATATCTATATTTATTTTTAATAAAGTGACATTATGAGGTTTACTAACAATGTATTAGATATATACTATCGATGATCAAATATAAATCTTACTTGAAAACCTTTGCATGCGTGCACAATGCACATCAAACAAATTAGAAAATTAGCAAAATAAAGGAGAAAAAAGAAAAATGAAATACAAGGAAAGAGAAACAAAATTATAAAAGGATAGTTCAGAGTTGCGTACCTTGTGCTTGTTACGTAAAATGAAGGGTCTTTTACATGGCTCCATTGAAGATTGAAAACGAGACAATAGAAAAGAGCCCATTATCATAGAGTTTTACATTAACTGCTAATTGCAAAGGAAGGCCAAAGCTATAATGCAAGCAGACATACATACCTATTTATAGAAGCATTGCTTGGAATTAAGGCGGCAAAGCTGGGGTAATTGTTAAATTTGAATCAACTTCCCTAACCGCGTTGACAAGTGCGCCGCCATCATCGCGCGATTGCCGACGATTTCAGAGTCGGCGCCCGGTGAGGCGTTTGTACGGTCGCGCGTTATTCATATTGTACTTAATATTTAATGCGACGACTCAATGAGATTGCGTATATCTCACGACTAAGGCTTAGATATACATATTTATTTCTATAAATTAACAAAAAAAAAATTAAGAGTAAATTCTGTTTATGTTTGACCAGGAAAAAAAATATAAAAAAGAAAGATTAAAAAAATTTCTTCTAATTTGAAGAACAGATAAAAAAAATGAAGGAAAGAATTTAAGACTTTATTTTTTAAAAAGTAAACTCCGTCTATGTTTTTTTTCCCTCTTTTGCAATGAATTTACAGAATTTTTGCTGAATAAAAGAATAAATTAAGGTGAAATCTTCAGACAATTTCCACAAAATTAAACTATTTAACGAAGAAATCTAACAAAATAGTCACAATAATGAACAAAGATTACAAGTATTGGGTGAGGAAACTTGGATTCTTACGTAGGCGTGTTGTTGATCGAAATCTGGCGCATCCATCCGGCTTTCGGACTCTTACGCGGACCGTGACGACGATGGCCAGAAAAGCAGAAAGACGACATCGGAATGGAAACAGAGAGAAGAACGAATTACAAAAAAAAAAAAATAAAGAAAAAAAGCAGAAAATCAGAGAAACGAAGGGAGAAAGGAATAATAGATAAAGAAGTCAGATTACAACTGCGTAAAAAGGCTAATAGGGACAAGGCTCTAGGCAAGTGGAGAGTGAAATACAAGCGCTATAACCTAGGCACGCCCGCATCACTTTACTCAGTTTTTTACCAAAATGGCATTTTCGTTTCAGAAACAATCACCATGACATCATTGCACACTTTTACCAAGTAGTACAGTATAAAATGAGGTTGCTTGCGGTTGGCACTATAAATTTAGATACTTGTAATTAGAAAACTTTTATAATTAAGTATGATTGTGATTTAAAAGTTTTTATATTTATTATTTAAATTTAAATTGAATTTGATTTAGTTTAATTGTTAAAATTTATTATTTATAAATAATTAAAAAATTTATATTAATATTAATATATTTTTATAATTAAATTTAAATAAAAATAATTTTTTTAATTATTAAATAATAATTTAAATTAAACGAATTGAGTCAACTTAAATTAAGTAAAGCTATGTCTAAGTCTATGCACATGGACAAGACTATCCATCACTATTTGATTTACTTTTTATAGATTTGGATATATTTAGATTTAAATGATATGATTACTTTTTACAGTAGATTGAAATCAAATACGAATATAAATTTTTAGATATTATTATTTAAATTTATATTATTTATGCTAATAATTGTTTTATATATTCGAAATTGCTATTTGAATTTGCTTTACCTTTGGTGGAGAGAATCGAATCTTAACTTCTAATTTTAATTACTAAGGATTTTACTAAGTAAGGTAATCTTGAATTTCGAAATAACATGCTATTAAAATTAAAATATATTAAGTATAATTAAATATAATTGTTTAAATTTTTTTTTTCAAAATATAATATAATAATAAATTAATTGTTTTAAATATATTTAAATTTTTGTATTTTAAAACTTGATTGTTGATAATTAAAAGAGATTTTGAATTTAAATTTAATTTAATTTTCGTTTGATTTTGTATTTTTAAAAAATTAACTTATTGAATTAGAATATTTGATAGATTTGAATATTCGATAAATAATATTATTTAATTCGGATTCATATAGTAATACTCAAATTTAACATGAATAATAATCAAAATTTATTTAGATTTTATAGTAACTTCGTGAATTTGGATATTCTGATATGCAGTCATTCCTACTCAAGTCTCTCTTTATTCATCGTGTGGAAGCAAGAAACACAACTTTGTCCAGAATGGATACTAAGGATGATAAGCGTTCATGAACCTAGTTTTGTGGGCACATCATACTTCGACTGGAACGCAATTCCATCATCTACTTGGTTAGCATTTCTTGAAATAAACTTAATCTTGGAGTATTTCATTTGTTGTATATATCTTCATATATCCTTCAAAATCGGCATTAGTCTCTGTCGTAAATCTATTCCATTCTTCTTTTAAATCACTTTCGAAAATACCTTCTATGGCCCTTTTTCTTTTTCTATTACTACTACTTACCTTAAAGCCTCAGCTTCTGCCATCAGTGCTGACTCTGCATGAATGCCTTTCCTAAGTCCTCAATAATGGTTTCATTGGTGTTCCAGTTTATAACCTCAGTCCTAGCGTCTCTTTCTTCTTCTCAGAATTCCCTATCGCAGTTTGTCTTAATCCAACCATCTGGTGGAGCCTGCCTTGTTCCTCTATCATCTTTTCTTTTATTCCTAGACTTGTGAGCATCGTTGGAAATACCATTTATATTACAATATTCCTCATAATCCTATTTAGCAAAAACAATTGTATAGATTGGGTTAATGGGAGAATTCTCCATTGTTACAGCACACCTAACTTTCAATATATTCCAACAACAGAACCAAAACTTTGCTATGATTTTTTTCTTCCTATCTATCCAGGGATTTTTTTTTTCCATACGACAAGAAACCATTTATCAAATCTGTACTCCAAGTTTGCGTTCTAAGGCTCAGTGAACTTCCTAACCATGCCTATTTTACCCTTTCACATTGAAGTATGGCATCCTCTGTTTCAGTCCCATAAATGTTACATTTAGGGAAGTTCACAATTTTCCTTTCACAAAAGTTCTCCTTCAAGGCAACTAAATTGTTTTGCATGCTCCCCATAGGATTTTTTTTTTGGTAGGAGCTCTCATGTTCCATATGATCTTTCAAACCTCTTGATCTATTGCATGAAAGTTCGAGCTTGTCTCAACCGTCTTTCTTGGACGGAGTTCCTCAGGATTTTATATCCAGATTCAATCAAATAATGTCTATTTCCAACATTTGGCCAAACTATCCTATCTTTACCCTTATGATGGCTGATTGGTACTCCTAGCAAGGCTTTTTCTGGTTTTCAGTTAGCATATCATTGATTACATCAATCTTCTAGGCTCGCTTTCCTTTGTCCAATATCTATACATTTTGAGGTTTATTTTGTATTATGCTTCCATTATTCTCCAATACCCCATTTTAGAAACAAGATGTCAGCATCTTGACCATCCATCACCTGCCACTTGATATGTTCTCTTAGGAAGTCCCTCTCCACCATCATGCCACTCCTCATCCAAGATGCTTAAGCCCCCCCCCCTTTTTTTTTACTTCAAGAAAGGTAGAATTTGGAAAATACCTGTCCTTTAAGACTTGTAGCTAGTGTGCATTAGGGTTTGTAATCATTCTGCAACATTGCTTGGCAAGCATTGCGATGTTAAAAATATTTAGTTCTTTTAACCCCTGTCCTCCTTCCAATTTTGTCCTTGTCAGTTTTTCAGTTCACCAATTGTATCATTTTTTTATCTTGCTGACCCCATATGAAGTTCGACAATTTAGTGTTTTTTTTATTGGATAAGTAGTGAAATTTCTATTTATCCAAGAAGCAACAAGCTGCTATAATAGTACAAGAAAATACAACTTATGAAGCTTAAACAAAGATGGCAGAGTTGAGCCTCTAGGAATTACATAAATCCAATTTTACGTAGTCCCTTAACCCATAAAGTCTCAAGCTACCACTTCTTTAAGCTGCTCCAATGGCTTTCTTTCTCCAAGTTCAGCTTCACTGTGAAGTCTGTTTTTCCCATCCTTCCATCCTAGGTCGGTTAGAGCATTCCAGGTTATAATTAGAATAGCACTGACTGGTGTTTTACCTTTCAAATTCACAATGGCCCACTGCGGCTCTCCCTTCCAATCAGTAACTATTCTGGTGAGCTTGCATAGCTTAAGCACTTCCTGCCATACCATTTTCGAATATCTGCAGGTGAAGAATAGATGATTCCTTATTTCCTACCCTGCTTGCGAAGTAATCACTCCTCATCAATAGTCGTTTCCCATGCCGCAAGTTTGTGCTTGGTAGGTAATCTATTAAGAATTGCTAAACAAAAAATTGCAGAATGTCTTGGAATGTTAAATCTAAACCACAAAAGCTTCTGCCATGTCACTTTATTCTCTCGTGCATGATTTTTCTTCAATTCCAGCTGCTTCCACTTGTGGATAGGGATGAGCCAAGGATCCCTATCCTTGATCACATAAGCTTGAATCCAGGCTATCCATGGAGAAGCTGCATTCATCAGAACAGACCACATATTCCTGAGAATACATGCTTGGTTCCATGAAAACATGACTTTGATGCCAAGCCCTCATTCAGAAATTTTAGAGTTCATTTCATCACAAAAGTTTCTTTGGCAATAGGAAACATGCCATAGCATACGCTGGTGTTCACATGCTAACGCTTTAGTCAAAGCTTTCTTTTTCGTTGTGTTATAACAGGTTTTGCTTTCAGCTCTTTAGCTTTGCATTGACCCTTTCCTTGATCACTTCATTGCCGGACTTGTCCATAGGCCTGGCTGAGCCTATACTAAATATTAATGCCATTTGTTTTTGCCCAAGCACGACTCATGAATAAGTGTAGTTAAAATTAAGTTATAATTAGGCAATAAATCGACATGAAGATCTTAGGAATTAATTGTAGATATTCTAGTTAAAACAACAGATTATGATTTAGGTTCTTAATTTTTTTCTCTAAGTCAATTTGCACTTTCTTTATATACTCTGTTATAAGTAAACTTGTACTTTTTTCTGTACGTAATGAATATCCTTTCTTTTTGAGCTGTCCAAAAGTATTCATTGTGTCAGAACTATTTTTTTTTCTTAGGGTTATTCATGTTCTTCTGTTTTTAGGCCTTCATCGCCATTATTTAACGTTAACCTTCATTGTTGACTTTTTCCTATTAGCTTTAATTGCTGAATCTGCCCAATATTAATCCGTTCATCTATCAAAGACATGTCAAACATTCTTAATTCTATATCTCATCGAATGTTATTCATATAGAAAATCCAAACCTCTAGATTAGCAATTTTAAAATACATAGAAAGCCACCAAACCTAAAGCATCATGGCAATCGAAAAGTTTCTTTGTCCAATCATCGAAGCCAAGCAAACCAGACCACAACCGTGGATAGGAAAAGTGGATCAGGGTTGTATGGGTTTAATCAGGAAGATGTTGAGACGTTTAGACAACTTGTGAACTAGCTGGATGGTCATAGAACTAACTACCCAAGTTTACCAGTAAGCCCACCATTACAAGTTCTTGTTCCATCTAGTAGGTATAAAACCCCATTAAATTCCCTTTAACTTATTACTCTAGTACATGGATCATTGATTCAAGTGCTTTCAGTCACATGAACTATATGCCGAAAATTTTTTTCTTGCTTTTTACCATGTTCAAGCGGACAAAAATTCAATTTTTTCCTTTGTTGATAGTCAAGGAAACTATGAAAATCTCAAACACCATAGTCTTACGTTAAGTTTTTCATGTTTTGAAATTGGTTTTCAACTTGTTGTCCATCGAAAAACTCACAAAAGATTTGGGTTGCTAAGTTAAATTTCTTCCATTTGGTTGTCATTTTCAAAACCGATTGGTGAATATGATTAGTGTGTTAAGTTGATAAACGGACTTTACTACTCGAACACAACTTGAAATGATAAAGAAGGACCTCAAGATCTAATTTTTTAGTTTCGATTAGATTTATCTTTGATATAATTGCTTAGATCACTCACCTTTTATCCTACTAAATAAATTGTTCCTCAGATTGAAAGTGAGAAACTTACATTGTGAGCCTTATCTACGTGCTAAACATCACCATACCTTTTTTTTTTCCATTAAAAAAATTCAGTTTTCTACTGCATTCAATTTAATTCATTTGGACATATGGGACCCATATCGCATTACCAATATTTTTGGCACTCGGTGGTTTATTATCTTTATTGGTGATTGTACAAGGATTACATGATCTGCTTGATGAAAAACAAGTCCATAGTTATAGCTATATTTTCCATATTTCATAGGTTTATCAAGAATCAAGTTGGATTCAACATCCAAACCTTGCTTTATTTCTATACACTTATATCTTTTTTTTTTAATTTAATTTAATTTTTTGGTTACTTCCTTTCGGTCTAATGCTTCAGAAATTTTTTTGCACTTTCACTTCTATCAGCCTTTTGTTATTTTGGCCTGGTAAAAAAATAGCAAGGATCAATTAGTTTCGAGATAATGATTTTCGAAAAATATTCGTTGTATTTTTCAATGTTTACTTTTAAAAAAATAATTTGATAAATAAAAACTTAATCTATTTTTTTAAAAAATGTCTTACGCTTGATGAGTGATTAATCCCTTCTTGAATCAAAGCAATAAAGACCAATTCTCTATGTATAGGGATTAACCCCCTAAGAATAGAAGTTAAAACAAAACAAAAAAGGCTTAATTTTGGTTGATCTTTTTTATATCAATTACAACTTTTTTTTTAAAAGGAAAACAGTAAAAGACATTTTACAAATTAAAGAATTATTCAAATAACAAAATATTTCAATATTTCCAAAAAATAAATTACATTCTAAAAATTACTGATGTTATCCAATCTTTTAGTTACATTGGAGCCATTATTAAGGTTGAAGCCTTCAACCCATGCTGGCTAATTGTGACGAGAAAATCCATTTTAGGGAAAAAAAAAAAAAAAAGATCACGTGCAACTCACGTGTCATTCGACCGGACAATGCTCCAATCAAAATTGGCAGAGACTGCCATATACTGTCATTTTTGAGATAAACCCCTCAAAACCCCCTTTCAAACGAGCTCTCAGTCCCAGAAAACCTCACTTCAAATTCTCTCTAATCTGATGCTAACAACAAAAATGAATGTTCCAATGCCCTGCACACAAAACCCTTTCCTCTTTTCTTCCATAAAAGTCAACAAAACCCCTCGAAGCCTCACTTTCTCTCAACTCCCCACAAGGCGCAGGCTCAAAATCAGAGCTTCTTCTTCTTCTTCTTCCTCTGCCAATCCCACCGGGTCTGGCTCCAATGGCTTTTCCTGGCTCAGCCTGGCTCGCTCCCTCCGTCTCGGGTCGGAGAAGTTTTGGTCCAAATTTGGGGAGTCGGTTAAGAAGGAAACGGGTTTTGATTTGGGTGAGGCGAATGTGAGGGTTGGTGAGTTGGTGGGACGAGTTAACCAAGGGTTCAGGAAGGGTGGAGGTGAATTCAGTCGGTTGAGGACTGAGTTGCTTCCCGAGTTTGTTAGCTGGAACCGGTGGGAGCGTTGGAAGGTTAGTTTGTTTAGTGTTTTTTTTTTTTTTCAAGTTTTTGTGTTATTGAAAATTATGGGATACTAACTTAGCAAATGCTGAAATTTAGTTTTACTGTTACCCTTCAAAGTTTCGGAAACAATTGGCTGCTCTTGATCAATATCTGCATTAATTAGGGTGAACATCCAATGCTTTAGTTGGAGTATATTCTACGATGTTTGGACTTTGTGGTTCTGCCGTGTTTTGCATTGGGAGACATGATAAGGGATAGCATAGCATGAAGGTCATAAAAATGACAACATTCTTAGAATTACTTGAAGCATCTGAATTTAGAAATAATGTGAATATGGAATCGAAGTTTAGTTTTTATGTGAAGCATAGGATATTTATGCATCTCGTTCCAGCTGCTTTTTTTTCATGATATTGTATATTATGAGTTCTGAAATAGGATAAGTCTTTCCCAGTTGGCCCATTTTGAAGAAGAGCTGATGCCTTGTGGTGCATAATCTTTATTGAATAAGGCTTTAATAATCTTCAACAGTTTTCTTTTAAGAATGCTTGAAACATAATGTAATGCAGAGTTACATGTTCTCATCTTTTCAAATTTGATTTTGACTATAACTTTCCTTTTCTTTCAACATAGTTGGGTGGCAATCTGATGAGATATCAATTGCCCCCAATGTGTTTTCAATATTAACAGAGCATTCTCTCCCAGTTTAACATTGAAGGAGAGGTTTAAACCAATCTAGAAAGGGAGTTATTGTCTAAGTTAATGATTTTTAATCTGAAATGCGGAAAGTTCATGCAAAGTTGAAGCTTAAGGTAGTTTCCTTTTCCTCTTTCAGAATACAATGGTTTAATGAACAGAGAAGAATCTAATAGATTTAATTAAATAACCTCTTAGAAATGGGGCAGAGTTTGGATTGTGCAAGATCATGGATAAAGCACTCTTTATGTTGAAGCAGATCCAAGGGAAATCTGAGTAATGGCCCTAGGTAGAAAATGACAAGAAAAAAGTGTATACATTTTAGATGGAAGAGATGAATTATTATTTTAATGTGTGAACATATTCTGACAAGAAGGAACTGCTTTCTTGAGGTTATGTTGTTACATTTTCTTATTGTTTGATTTAATCATATTAAGCATATTTCTTTTATGATTTTCCCTTTCTAATTTTAACTTATGTCTGCAATTTAGAAATCTCACTCATGATATTTATCATAATGATGGAGGTAGATAATGGCAAACGTGAGAACTGAATTAGCCATAGGGTTAAGGTATAAAATCGGGGTTTGATGCAATGTTGTCATAGGGTGCAGGGTGCACATAGGCAGTAGGACCCCTATAGGTGCAAAGTCGCAAAAAAAGTGCTTGCTTGAGTGAACTGTGGCACAAGTACATATATTTGTGCTTATATATATAACACACACACAAAACATGCAAATTTTTTTTGGTTGCCCAATATGCATGATTTCCTTATGGTCCCATGTCTATTGTTGAATACTAAAATATGAGAGTAGAGAGTTTGATACAACCCCCTTCTTACTAGTAAAGGCATATCTAATGAAAAATTTAAAATAAAAAAAATTAAAGAGAACTTCAATCAGACGGGCATTTTTTGTGCATATTGCCTTACAAAAAAATTCGCCTAGGCTCACCACCTTTGTGCCTGGTCAAATACAGCTCGTGTGAATGGGTCTGAGGCGCTTTTGTTGTCTGGCGCTAAAGCGCACGCCTTGACAACACTCTTCAGGTTATTACTTTTGAGTAAAAAAATTGAAAAGCTTCTGTGAAAATAACCAACATAACAGTATTATAAGAAATCTTTAACTGGGAATTGGGCATTGCGTCAGAACACCTTCTTTATCTTGCTGTCTCGTTGTTATCCTATTGCCTGCTCAAGGAAGTTGAGTTTCAGGATATAGCTCATTATATGCCAATCTTACTGTAGCTTTCTGCTTTTCTGATTTTTTTTTCTCGATCTTTTCATTGTTCTTAAGCTGATAATTGGTTACCTATTTTCAGGATTTAAAAAGTTGGGAGCCCAGACGGATTACTGCGTTGATCCTCTATATTTTTGTTGCATTAGTATCTTGTGAAAAATTGTATGCTGTCATGCGAGCTCCTCAACTAGATAGAGAAAGAAAACAATTAACTGAGGCTTATATGGAGGCATTGATTCCTGAACCCTCTCCTAGTAATATTAGAAAGTAAATGCATTTCTTTTATTTCTTGCTAATGAAGTTTACTAATTTCTTTATATTCTAATAATATACCTGGCATGATTGTCTAGTTGTGCTTTGCAGCATGATTTATCAACCAACATCCAAGTTCATGTTTTATGGAAGATTTAATTGCCTCCTGTATAATTCTCATAATATTTGACCTTTTAGACATTGCTGCTTGCTGTTTTTTTATTTTCTTGATTTTAAAGTAAGTTGATTACTTTCATGTGTTTTCAGGGATTTTCAAAAAATCAGTCTTTTGAATATAAAAATGTTATAAAATATCTGTCTATGAATTTAATTTCTGATAATGCACATAGTATCATCTGAGAAAGTTGATGACTTTCATGTGCTTGCAGGTGTTTTCAAAAATATCAAAATGTTGCTAATTGTCAGTCTATAAATCTAATTTCTGAGAATGCAATACTAAATTGTCGGTTTATGAATCTAATTTCTGACAATGCACATACCGTGTTGCTAATTTTGAATATAAAAATGTTGCTCTATGAATCTAATTTCTGACAATGCACATACTAAATTCTTGAAGGGATGCAGGTGGTATCTTCTGCATATAGTCAGACTATTACCAATCATTTTGCCTAGCATCTATTGTTTTTGAGAAACGAGTGGCATGCATCTTATAATGTAGTTTATTGCTGGTTTATTATGAAGTATTTTTTGGCCTATAAACTGTCATGCTGCTATTATGTATGTTTCTTTGCCGTTTCTATTGTCTCTGAACTTAGTTAACTTGAATTCTTTCTTGTGATACAAAAATTGAAAATGGTAAAAGCAATGTAGAGATTTTGCAGGATGGATGCCTCTCCAACTTTGATTCTTAAATTCTCAAGTTTTCATGTAATTACAGTTTTAAGAAGAGTTTATGGAGGAAGACAACACCTAAAGGACTCAAACTGAAGAAGTTCATCGAAGGACCTAATGGAATGCTTATTCATGATAGTTCTTATGTTGGAGAAGATGCATGGGATGATGATCCAGAGCCTTCTAAGGAGAAGATGAAGCAAATTATTGACAGTGATGCAAGATTAAATGCGGAAGAAAAGGAGGAGCTCAGAAAAGACTTGGGGTTTTCAGGTCAATTAATGTGTATGCATTTACATAACCATCAATCATAAATGCAAGCTGTTTATTTGCTTCCATTCAAAATAGTTTTCTTGCATTGTATTTTGAGTCTTTTCTTTTCCAATGCAAACTTTGCATTCTATTGTATTAATTTAGTTCATCACCAGTACATGAATAATAATTTGCTTCCTGCTTTAGTATTTTCTGCATGTCAGGTATATAACTTGTGGTTAATTTATGACAACTGGTGTCTTTTTAAAGTCATGTAAGTTTGTGGGGGATTTGGCTTGCATTTTACCGGTGTATAATGGTTGAATATTCTCTGCTTTGTGTTTATTTACACCCTGTTTTATTCATGCTTGCTTTGGCAGGTGAAGTTCCAGAAAGTATGGGAACATGGCGTGAAAGGCTTCGATCATGGAAAGAGATCCTCCAAAAGGAAAAGTTATCTGAGCAATTAGATTCCATAAATGCCAAGTATGTAGTTGAATTTGACATGAAAGAGGTGGAGAACAGCCTTCGCAAGGATGTAGTTGAAAAGGTAACAGAAACACAGGGAACTAGAGCTCTATGGATATCTAAGAGATGGTGGCGTTATCGTCCTAAACTTCCTTACACTTATTTTCTTCAAAAACTTGAGTCCTCTGAGGTAAGTTGGTATCCAATCTTGTTTATTCTTGCACTGCTTTTTGGGGAAATAAGTAGTATGCCTTTTGCATTCCATTGCTTGATTAATTTTTCTTCTTTTTTTCTCCCTTACTAGGTAGAGTTCGTTTTGTATGTCATTGGTAAATTTCATACCGTTATACTCAAAATATGTCTGCACATATAAATATCATAGTTATCTGGATGGAAGTATGCGCTGGTATATTCCATTTTGCTTTATGTACACCGTCAGTCACAGTTTATTTCAATGTACTGGCATATTTCAACTGGTTGAAACATTATGTTTTGCTGAGCTCAAATCTCTTTCTGTTTTTATTAAGTTTTTCCTCTTCAAATTCTATTGCTACAAATCTCATAAAATCACTTGAGAACAGCTGCCTTATAGCACTGAAAGCTGCAAACACCAACAAATGTACGGTTATAGAGAGAGTTCATGTTGTAGAGAGTTAAAATTGCTTCAATTTTCTTTTCAGAAAGCTAAGGAGCTGTTGAGAGGTTTGCAAAATGAAAGCACATGAGTAAGGAAAGAATACATCCATAAAAACAGATACTGCAGAAAAATAGACAGAATGGGTCAATAAATGGCTGTGCCATACATAAGGAAACATAAGACCTTTTCTGCTTACTGTAAACCAGAGCTCGGTGTTCTGTCTCGAAGATGAGCATTTTAGGTTTTCTTATTCTAGAAAGTAAAAGCTTCCACATATTTCACTTTGAGTTTTATCCTCTTAGTGCTTGGTGATTTGAATGGGCTGGTCGTTTACCTACTAAAAAAATTAAATTGTCTTCACCTGTATGTTCAGTTTTAATAAGGTAGAAGTAAGGTTTTATTTGGTGGTGTATCTATTAATGACTTTGTTTTAATTTTTTTTTACTGTTTAGAGGAATCTGATATTATGTCAGTTTACATTTTGATGTTGTTATAATCAAAGAGCTTTTTCATTTATATTCTCTCCATTATAAATATCATTCTAATTATTTTGAATTATGCAACTTAAATTCAATTTGTTGTTTTTGTCTTCATGCATTGAAGCTAATATGTTTGGAATTTATTTAAATATATTTCATAAAACTAAAATACTACATCTAACTACATTGGTACCAGTATGTACCACTTTTCTGAGAAAAATGGAGTCCTTACCAGTACAGTACTTACAACCTTTAATATGTGGTGTCTGTGTGCATTTACATATGTATTTGTATACAGACATGTGTGTGCCTTTGTCATGAGCATTGCAAATTCGCTTACACTCGCGCACACATCTCATAAGCATATTCCCTTTTCTATTTAGGGCAAAGGACTCAGATGGTTGTATAGTATTTCTGTAAATCTTAGAAATGGTTTGAATCCAACATAAAAGAACGGGAGTGGAAACATTGTGACGCAAAATTCAGGGGGTTAAATTCATGCCACTAACATAGTATTTGTTGTTAAAACAAATATTACTGTATGATTTTTATGGGGCACCAAAATAGCAATGAAGGAAGTTTTGATTATGAATTCTTTTTTAAAACAGGTTGCTGCTGTTGTCTTCACAGAGGACTTGAAAAGGTTGTATGTAACAATGAAAGAAGGTTTTCCATTAGAATATATTGTAAGTATAACGTCTCTTTCTTGTTTATTCCAAAACGGAGTCATGTATATCCTTTTCATAAAATTTCATGTTGCTGTACCTGTTTGGCAGGTTGATATTCCCCTTGATCCTCACTTATTTGAGATTATTTCAAGTTCTGGAGTTGAAGTAGACCTACTTCAGAAGCGACAGATCCATTACTTTCTGAAAGTTGTGGTTGCACTACTTCCTGGAATATTAATTTTATGGTTTATTAGGGAGTCTGTAATGCTTCTCCATGTCACCTCTAAGCGTTTTCTTTACAAAAAATATAACCAACTATTTGATATGGCTTATGCGGAAAACTTCATCCTGGTAAAATTTTCCAAATTCCTTTTGTTTCTCCCCTGCTGTCAAATTCTTCACATTTTTAAATTGTGATTGCATTCTGTACTCATCCAGCCAGTTGGAGATGTTGGTGAAACCAAATCCATGTATAAAGAAGTGGTATTGGGTGGTGATGTTTGGGATCTTCTTGATGAGCTGATGATTTATATGGGAAATCCTATGCAATACTATGAGAAAGGCATTCAATTTGTTAGGGTAAACTTTTTATACTGAATAGATGTTTTCTTGATATTCTACTATTGGTTGGATAATAAGGTAAGCATGTCATTGGTATGTCATGACAGGGTGTTCTTCTCTCTGGACCTCCTGGGACAGGCAAAACACTTTTTGCAAGAACACTAGCAAAAGAAGGTGGCCTGCCTTTTGTTTTTGCTTCTGGTGCAGAGTTTACAGATAGTGAAAAAAGTGGTGCAGCTAGGATTAATGAGATGTTTTCTATTGCAAGGAGAAATGTAAGCCTTCTCCTTTCTTCCCCCCCCCCCACCCCCTCCTTTCAATTTTTGAAATTTTATTGATTGAGTTTCACTGGTATATTTAGAGTTCCATTCAGGGCTTATTTACTTCTTGAGATTTTGGAGCTCCTTTATTTTATGATGTTGCAAATCCAGTTGCTGTATTGCTTTAGAACTATGTTACTTACTGAAATCGTGAAAATGAATTGGTAATTTTCACTTAAAAATAGTTCCTACTGTTTTCTTGGCTTTACTTTATTGAAGTTTCTCTATAAACTTTCTTGAAACTTAAATATGTTAGATTCCAGGTGCACTTTGAAAATATTTCCTCAATCTTTGCTCTTATTGTACTTCATGAATAGCTGTTCAAATGTTGTTAGAAATAGAGCGGTGAGTAAAACCATGAATGGTTTGTGGACAATTAACTAGTCATGTAAATGCAATTCTTTTTGCCGAAATTAATGATGCTTTCTACTGATAATTGCAATAATTATTGAATAAAGTGGTTATATGTTGTTGTTGTCATTTTCTGCTTCTCTTTTTTCCTTTTTCTTTTCTTTTTTTCTATTCAAAATAAGTAAAAAGCATGAAAAAAAAGAGTGATGTCGTTAGTTTTGAAAATCTAAAAGAAAAAGTTTGAGTTAGAATTACATGCATATCCTTTGGTCCAGGCACCTGCATTTGTGTTTGTTGATGAAATTGATGCCATTGCTGGAAGGCATGCAAGAAAAGATCCACGCAGAAGGGCAACATTTGAAGCGCTTATCGCTCAGCTTGATGGGGAGTAAGTTTAGTAGTTTGCCTTAATGCCTATGCCAGTATTTGCTCCCATAACTATTTCCTTTGACTTTGGATTGTTTTTGGAGAATAATTAGAATTCAAAAACTAAGTACCTTTTATATTTAGTTATACTCATTAATTGTTCATTTCACTATTAGTAAAATAATAATCGGTCATGTTATCTAAATTTCTTGTTTTCATTTCCTCTTTAGATTAGTAAACAATCTAATCATTTTAACGGAGATCAATTTATCATGAGTTCTAGGCCTTCAAGATGGAGTTTGTTCAGATTATGTGTGTTTTTCTCGCCATTTTAGTTAACAATTCTCTTCTATTTTCCACTTTTCCCCCATTTTCCTTGTTTCTCTATGAATAATGCTCACTGTTCTCTTTTTGGTGCTGTACTGGAGCATCTGATCAACTCAGTTCGAATCCTAAAATGGCCATTTTTTTAATTATTGAAAGGAGCTTCATAGTTTGTTGTTCTGTTGACTTTGCAGACTAGACGCCTTTTTTTCAGGCATTTTTATGTTTTGCAAATTAGTTTCTTATTAAGCTCAACATCATGTAGGAAGGAAAAAACTGGTGTTGATCGGTTTTCACTCAGACAAGCAGTGATATTCATCTGTGCCACCAATAGGCCAGATGAATTGGACCTCGAATTTGTTCGCCCTGGACGCATTGATCGCCGTCTATACATTGGTTTGCCAGATGCAAAGCAACGAGTGCAAATATTTGGTGTGCATAGTGCAGGAAAGCAGCTAGCTGATGATGTGAACTTTGAACAGGTAAGTTAATTCTTTGTAATTTGAACATGCATCTAAGTATTTGTGGTAGCTCTGTTTTTGTTTATATGTGTTTCTTAAACTTGCCCAAATTCATGTTTAACTCTATTTTGATGTATTATACAGCTATAGATATAAAGGGATAAAACTTCTGCTGTTGGTAAATAAATAGCATTTGCTTATCATTGTTATCATTGCATGTAACACTTATCTGATGTTTTTGTAAACTCTGCTTCTGTGTTAAAGAACCCTACCTGAAAGGCTAAAACTAACTGGCATTAAGCGGAGAGGCCCAATTTGAATACAAGGACAAGGCAATCTCCAAAGCTAATTGATGTTGAATATAATACCACTTAATCCACCAGCAAGCTGTATGAGCCATCAGTTATGCACTTAGATGTCATTTCCTGAACCTTGTACATCTCCAATAAACACCAATTCTGCCTTCCTGAAGCACAAATCAATCCTCATAAAAAGTCACAACTCTTGACATGCTCAAAACAGGTTCAAAAGCTGCAAAGATTGGTCCACTTATACCTTGAATCTTCACATTGTATCTGTTGTGGTCAGGTTACAAGATTCTCTAACCAGCTTTTATTTCCTTGTGAAATTAGGTGAGAAGGCGAAGGCAGCAGCCTTCTAAAGTTTATTTCAAGGGAATAAGTAATTAGCAAATTTAAGAAATTACTCTTTCTTTTCCTTTATTGAACTTGGCTGTAACTCATGCAGCGTCTATAAGGAATTTCATACCATTTTTTCTTTCAGTCCTAAGTTTCTGCGGGATTTTATAGAGTTCTATCTTCTGCATCGAGTGCACTGAGAAAAATCATTGAAAATGTCTATTATCTAAATATTTTTAAAGTTCTTATATGTTAGGTCATCTGTTTTTACCAATTTATATTGGTAAACTTATTTCAGTGGTTGCATGGCTTCACTGTAATGAAGGAGACTAGCAAACAAACATGTCTATATGTCATCGTTTGGAGCAATACGTGTTGACATACTTTGATTGAGCTAGATTTGTCTTCTCCCGCTTTCTCGTATTATCATTATTATTGAAAGAACCCCATTGGTATGTGACTAGAGAGTTGCAAATAGACAATTAATTGTAAGTAATTAAAATTTTGAAATAAATATAAGAATGAGGAGAGAAAACATGTTAGCTGTTAATGTATAAATGGTATTTCAGGGATGAAGAGAGAGAGAGAGAGAGAGGAATGTGACTTTTAAGTGTTGGATAAGAGTTCTTCCCTTAGAGAAATGGAGTGCAGCCTTTTTGGTGCAGTAATGTGCGCAATATGGCTTATCAGTTTTCTTCTGGTTTCAATTAGATACACTAACTGTTTGAGTTTGAATGATAAAAGACTAATTTGGTTCTGGGCTAATTGTTGTCCCATCTTATCCCATGCTACAGCTTGTATTTCGCACAGTTGGTTTTTCTGGAGCAGATATCCGAAATCTTGTCAATGAAGCAGCAATAATGTCGGTAAGTATTCATTTTATCATTAACAAAAATAAATGGATTATATTATGATTTTAATGAAGTATATGTCTCTAGTCTACTCTCAAGCCTTCATGACAGTTCTCTATGCGATATAGCTGTTTCCATGTTTGTAGATGCTTAACTGCACGTCATTCTGATTGTTACTTCCAGTGTTAATGCTTGTGTGTCTGATAAATGAGTAATTAACTTTTTCATAACCTCCTTAATGTTATCTGGTGTCGAACTTTATGGTTTTTGCACTTTAACAAACCCAATATATAAATCATGTAGAAAATATACCAACAATCCCAAATCCTTTCAACCTTTAGCACCAGAAAGGAAAAATTTATGCAAGCAGGTTATGTTTAACCTGTCCATTCTCTGTAGTTTCCTAGAAATATGTAGTTTCTTTGTCTCTTAAGTTGTTCGTATCTCATTCGTTAGTCCGCACGAATATAAGAACTACAATAAGGTGAAAGAAAGCAGGTTTGTTAATGTTGTTTGAATCATATGAATTGCAAATCTGGACACCGGAACAAATAAGTTCGGTAACTTAGTCTTTTCTGGTTTGTCACTCTTTGAAGCTATGAAGCAATGACATGGTTCTATTCACGTATCCACGTCAAATATGGTTAAATTTTCTGACATGGCTGGATAAATGTCAGACACTGCCAAATGTGCAAAACTCCTAAATAAAAAAAAATATTTTTTACAGCATGAGACTGACACACAACTGCTATGCTGGTGGAGCAACAAATAGTTATTACCACCATATTAGTGAAAATACAGAGAGATTGTAACGACTGTTCAATCATACCTTGGTTTTGCCTCAGGTATCAATCTTCATAGCCGAGGCTCAGAGTAGAGCTGAACAAAGTTAGATGTGTGGAAGGTGATGCAATGATGTTTAAAAGCAGCTTGTGACAGCTGCAAGGAAAGAAAATGTGTTTGAATAGTGAGGCACTAGGTTTTAAATGTTCTAGGTCAAGTGAGCCTTTTTAGTCAAAAGATAAGATGGCTATTGGCACGTGCCACTTTTCCGTGTCTATGTTAATGCCCATGCTTACTCGCCCTGAAGCTTGGTTGATAACCTTTGGACTTCTTTGTGATCCCTAATGCAATTTCAGCGAAGTTATTTGTCGAATGATTTTCCTAAGCTATTGAGTTTCTGTTACATTTAATTACAAATCATATTGCAGGTGAGAAAGGGACACTCCAAGATCTTCCAGCAAGATATTATTGATGTGTTAGATAAACAATTGCTTGAAGGTATGGGTGTACTCCTTACAGAGGAAGAGCAACAGAAATGCGAAGCGAGTGTAAGTGCTGCAATCATCATTCTGAAATAGTGCTATCAGACTAAACATGCAACTGCTTTGTTGTAATATGCCACAAAATTTAAGAAGTTTGATTTCATATCTTCTGTTCCAAAGGTGCATTATACTTGTAGAGATATGGTTACTGGTACAAAATTGCAGGAAAACTCTCCTCCTAGAAGCCTGAAACTGGCTAGCTCTAAAAGCACGTAACAACAAAAAGAAAATGATTTTCAAGTTTTACGTGAATCTCCTAGGGTACTTAATTGGTGGAGAGTAATAGAAGCATGTGGAATAACACAGTATTGTCCTTTTAAGTTACTTCCTATGTTCATTGGACATTTGACAATGAAAGGAAGCTGATCATCATGTACTAAAAAATGTTTAGCTTATTTTTCTGACTTTTAGTTGATGTAATGTAGGTATCTTTTGAAAAGAAGAGACTTCTGGCTGTTCATGAAGCTGGTCACATAGTTTTAGCTCACTTGTTTCCTCGATTTGATTGGCATGCATTTTCTCAGCTCCTGCCGGGTGGCAAGGTAAAAATGTGATATCAGCAATTGGTTTCTATTTAATGTCTTGTTATGGATTTTCCATTTGTATTTTCCTTTGTTATTTTCTCTTTTTTCTCCCCCAACTTGAATAGGAAACTGCAATATCTGTATTCTACCCCCGTGAAGACATGGTAGACCAAGGTTATACAACATTTGGCTACATGAAAATGCAAATGGTGGTAGCTCACGGTGGACGTTGTGCTGAACTTGTTGTGTTTGGTGATGACATAACTGATGGTGGAAGGGATGATTTGGAAAAGATAACAAAGGTGATTGTATTTGATTTTTGGTAGCATAATTTAAATGCATTGCTCATTTTCAGGAAAATTAACAAATATAACTCCTGCTAAAGTTAATCTGCCCCCCCCCCCTTTCTCCCCTCCCTCTTTCTTTTTTGGTTTGCTGAATGTCCTTGTTTTAACATCATATTTCCTTTTTAGGAGTGACAGTATCTAAACTAATTGCATTTCGTGGTGTCTTAATTTTACAATGGTCTATATCTTTGTTTTTCATATGAAAAGTACCCTTCAAATCTTGTTTTTCCACTCAATGTGTCTCTTCAGATTGCAAGGGAAATGGTGATCAGTCCACAAAATGCAAGGTTAGGGCTTACTCAATTAACGAAAAGAGTGGGACTGTTAGATCGGCCAGATAGCCCGGATGGTGAATTAATAAAATATAGGGTATAACTCTCAAGTTGCAAATTTTAGTAGGAATTTTTTGAAAAGGCTTGCCTATTTCTTTGCAACTAATTTTTTTGTCATGCTCTTTTGTTTTGCTAGTGGGATGATCCTCATGTAATTCCTGCCAATATGACACTTGAAGTATCTGAGCTGTTTACTCGAGAATTAACAAGGGTAATTCTAGCTTGCTGTCTTTTATGACTGTTATATGCTGTTGTGATAACGGAGGATTAGTCTATTAGTAATAAGTGCAACTGCCAGCACAGAAGTAACAAATATCAGTTTCTTTATAATTTAATTCTCATCTTTGAAGAACAAAATATAGTGAAATATCTTTTTATTTGTCATACAAAGAAGAGAGGGTTTTGAGGAGATTTTTTACTTAAATATTTAGTTAGTTAACAGACTTGATAACGTCCTGTACCTTAGTCCTAGATTTGACTTCTTGACAGCTAAAAGATTCCTCTCGTGCATGATCAATTGGTATTCTCATATGTGTGCACAGAACATATGAGCATGTGACAGGAACCTCATTATGAATCCTACATTTCTTTATGTATTCACCTGTTTATCTAGATGCACTCATGTAATTACATGTGAGAACGGGCATGGTGTAGTTCGAAGCACTGAGCAAGCTATTTGTCTTGCATTAAGCCAAAGCCATACAAACACACACACAGACACACACAGACACACACACACACACACGCACGCACATGTCTGCATGTGTATAACTAAGAGGAAGAAAGAGGCGCGTACCTTTAAGGCATCTACGAGTGTATGATTTTTGTTTGTTAAAAGGGCAGTGAGATGCTTCATATTTTTTTTTTTTCCTTTTTAAGTGCAAAGATGAAAGATGTGTTTTAACTTCAATTGAAAATATGATGTTCGGTGTTCATGTAGTACATTGAAGAGACCGAAGAGCTTGCAATAAATGCTTTGAAAGACAACAGGCACATATTGGATATGATTGCAAAGGAACTGTTGGAAAAGTCAAGGATAACAGGATTGGTATGTTAAAATAGACCTATTCTATATATTAGGTGAATTAATGTCAGACAGTTTTGTTCATTTGTTGTCGGTGATAATTATCTTGACATTCTTGAGATAAACTCTTAGGATAAATCATATTCAGTTCTGCCTTTTAATTAAACTGTTTATTGTACCCTTGATCCTATATACTTTTCTTTCGGTCTCTTTTATTGCCTTTTTAATTTTTGTGGAAACTGCTGATTCACGGATGTGGTTCAGTGGCTACATCTTCATTTCACATGGTGTATGCTTTCTATCATATAATCATGGAAATTGCCATGATTGCCTGTAGTGTACAGTTGACATCCTATCCCTGAAAGCAGAAAGCAAAGAAGTAAGATGATAAGAAATATGTTAGGAAAGGAAGGGAAAAATAGTGTGTGAGTACATTACGAATTATAATCATTTTCTGTATCTCCTATGGAACTCCTATAGGCTGGCTCGAGATTTTTGTTATGCACCCTGCTAAACATCTTGAATTGTTTCCACTTGTAGGAAGTTGAAGAGAAAATGAAGGGACTCTCTCCAGTGATGTTTGAGGATTTTGTCAAGCCATTCCAGATCAATGTGGATGAGGTATTTTTATATGCATTTTAACAAACTATTCTAATTCATTACATATTTGAGAAGATAAGGTCAAAGAAAACTGTAGCAACCTTCTGACTTTTGGAACTAATTATATGCGATAATATGCAGCTTCATATGGATTTCATTCATTGAAACATCTGCTTATGTCTTGAATTAAACTGAGCAACCCTTGCTGGATTTATCGTTTAGGATAGCATTGCCCGACTATTTTGTTGATGGTTTTTTTTTAATCTCCGTTTGTCCTAGTTGCCTGTCCCCTTCGTCTAACAAA
Source organism: Adansonia gregorii (assembly GCA_038382025.1). Taxonomy (NCBI): domain Eukaryota; kingdom Viridiplantae; phylum Streptophyta; class Magnoliopsida; order Malvales; family Malvaceae; genus Adansonia; species Adansonia gregorii. The sequence goes on from JBBYHO010000006.1 coordinate 9,920,773, forward strand.
TTACTTGTCTGGTGAAATCTTCTTTGCCTTATGTTTAATCAATTTGACTTCACTTGATACAAACTTTCTTGTTCAATTTGACAGGAGGGACCTTTACCTCATAATGATCACTTACGATATCAACCTCTGGACATATATCCTGCTCCCCTTCACAGATGTTAATGGTTTCCTAGATTAGTGACAAATCAAGGCATGCAAGTCTTATGGTTGTTTTGGTTGTTGGATATCAAGAGGTCAGAAATCCTTCCCCGCCTGCCAAATTTCCATTACTCATATTTCCAAAACCCTGGAAAATTTTGATGGTTTGCTGATAATTATATTACATACAAGAAAAAGGCCTCTCTGCCCCTTGTGAAAGCTGGCTTATTAGGATGTTCATGGTCTTTGTTCAATTATTTTCCGTAAGCAAGTTCATTGAAGCTTTCATAAATATGCTAGATGACTTCCAAACAGTTTGTTTCAACAGTGGAAGGACATCCAGGTATTCGTTAGATACCCTGTTTCAACAGTTTGTATTCTTTTGTTTTCCTGAACTGTAATGGTCATTTTTCCTAAAAAGTTTTGTCTATTTCTGCTTATATTTAGTTTGTGATCTTAATGCTTTATATCAATGTACATGCAGAAAAAGAAAATATGCAAACTTGTAGATGACAAAAATTATATATTATTGTGTCTGAGACTTGTTTGGTCCCTCATTCTATAATCTTGTGAACGGAAAGGTAATTATGTGCATGATATGTTACCATTTAGCTGTATGATGTAGTAGACCTGGTTCGGACGGGGTTATAGTCCAATTTTTTTCTTTTCAAATTCCTTACTCGTTTGGAGGGGGTTTATGTTAACTTGATGGCTTGTTTTACTATTTAAAAAAAGAATAAAAAATTATTTTTACATTATATTTATATATTTTATAATTAAATTAAAAAAATATTTTTAATTAAAAATATAATATTTTGGGTTTTACCGGTTTGAATTCGCAAGAATTTTATCCAAACGGACGGGGCCTGGGTAGCTCGGCAGGTCTACTCTATTATTAGGGCTGACTATAACATTTTCATGGCAGATAAATTTGTTGTCTGTAATTATGCGGTTCGGGAATCACGGCATATTAAAACTAGCTAATCCACAAAATTGATCGAATCGGGTAGAACTCAAACTCACTCTGATTTAAAAAAGTTATCAACAATATCAACTCATCCAAAACATCTTCCCTTTGTATATATTTTACTTTTTTATTACTTTTCTTTTATTAACAAATAAACGTAGAATTTTAAACTTTTACACCCATCGATACCGAGAGTGTGACAGCTACTAATGATTTTGCTTTTTATTAAAAAAAAATCAATGTCTGGTATTATTTGTTAAGATGGTGCACTATATGTGAAATTAAAACTATAATTAATATTTTTTTAAAAAAATTTGTACTCCTTGTTATTGCAAATAGGGTAGAGGATGCTTTGAATGGAATTTAAGTTTACATTTCTTGTTTAGTCACTGGGTTTTAATAAAAGTCATGTGTTGTATAAAAAATTTTGTAAAAGTATTAATTAAAAAATCATGGGTTTTACGAATAATTTATATTTTGATCATTGAATTTAGTAATAATTTTTATTTAATTCATGAATAATTAATTTTATCAAATGACATTATTAAACTTCTATTATTAACAAATTAAGTCACTTAACTAACTCTTATAGATAATTTTAATTGAAAAGTTGACCCAATATGTTTGCATAACTTATTCTTTTACGTCTCATAAAAATATTATTTGATAAAGATATGACACACGTATATATTAAGTTAACTTTTTTATTAAAATTATTTAATAAAATTAACATAAATAATTTAATTTATTATTAATAAAAGTTTTGTAGTATAATTTAATAAAATTAAAATTTGTAATTTAAATAAAAATAAATGATAAATTTGATGATTTAAAATGTAAATTACTCTCGGATTCGGCTATGTGACCCTGTTACTAATTTTACCTATTGACAATTCTTTTCTATGAATTGTTTTTGTTCAGTGCACCAAATGATCAAAATTTATTGGCCGCACCTTTTCGAAATTCTCCCACTTTTGGTTTTTTCTTTATTATTTTATTTTTTTCTCGTGAGATTAGTAACACGACTGGATGCGTCATCGTGTCTGCGGCTGTATCGGCTTTGTGTTCGTTTTCCGTTTTATCTTCCTCCAGAAAAAATTATTATCAAATTTCTAATATAAATTATTGGTGTTTCCCCCAATTCTAAGAGGTTTCTCTCACTTTCTATGCAAACAGTGAATTCCTCATGGATCAAGAATGCCAAGAACAAGAAAAATCTCCGACTCTAATTGACAAAAACTTCCCTCTTTTCTCCAAACCCCGCAAAGCCAAACCCAATAATACCCCTAAACCCTCTCAAAACCCTAATCCCCAAACTCCCCAAATAGAAAAATTTTCTTCCTCTTCAGGTGCCGCCGATGAAGCGACAACAGCTGCTTTCTCCGAGCTGGGCTTAGCCGAATGGGCTATCCAAACGTGCAAAGAACTCGGAATGAGAAAGCCCACGCCGGTCCAAACCCATTGCATACCTAAAATACTTGCCGGTCGTGACGTGTTGGGGATTGCCCAGACGGGAAGCGGCAAAACGGCGGCGTTTGCTCTGCCAATATTGCACCGCTTAGCGGAGGATCCCTATGGGGTTTTCGCGCTGGTGGTTACCCCGACGAGGGAGCTTGCCTTCCAGTTGGCTGAGCAGTTTAGGGCTTTGGGGTCTTGTTTGCATTTGAGGTGTTCGGTGGTGGTGGGTGGAATGGATATGATTACTCAGGCCAAAACCTTGGTTTCGAGGCCCCACGTGGTTGTTGCTACCCCAGGAAGAGTTAAGGTTTTGCTGGAAGAGAATCCTGATATTCCCAAAGTCTTTCAAAGAACTAAGGTAAATCCCCCGTCTTTTTATTTGTTATTTTTTTCCATGACGGACAAAGACTGCATTTTGATGAGAATTGTGTTCTAGTTTATGAATATTCAGTATGATGAGTTAAAAAATGACACAGAGAAGTGAAAAATTTAGGATGCGACTTTGATCGGTTCCATGTTTGGATGATACAATCAATTAGCTAGCAATTCGGCCAAATGGGGTTAAAAAGTGGCTGGTGACGAGAATCCTGAGTGATTTTTTTTTTCATTTGATAAATTTGGGAGTGATGGAAGAAATATTTGAGCTAATTGATTATGTCTATTTTGCCTATTTTGCAAGTTTAATCAGTTGATGCTATAATTATTAAAGTCTCGGGACAAATTAGAATTTTTTGGTTTAGTCAAATTATCCATTTGTATTAATTTTGCTATTAATGATTTTGAACAATTTGCGAGTCAGAATCTTCAGAAAATCTGAGCATAAGATGCCCGGTTATGCGATGGGGACTAAGGAATGAAGAGGGAAAGGTTGCCTTATCTGATATTTGATAACTTTAGGATTGAGTCAAAATTGTTTTGTATTCATTGCTTATCGTTAGTTGATTGGAAGATTTGGATTTTTTAATGGAATTTATTATGCAGGAAAATAAGATGAATTTTTTAGAGTAAGATTTTGGATAGAATTTTCATGTTGAGTATAGCAACAGGATAATTGTATTGAACTATCCTTGATAACCATGCATGAGTCAGGCCTCGTTAAAACGCTGCATGATGAATAAATAAATATGCTCTGTCTGTCTGTCTGTCTGTCTGTCTGTCTGTCTCTCTCTCTCTCTCTCTCTTTTGAATTTGTTCCTCATTTACATTCTTCTATTATTATTGTTATTTTGTTTTAGTTTCTAGTTCTGGACGAAGCAGATAGAGTGTTGGATGTTGGCTTTGAGGAGGAATTAAGGGCGGTTTTCCAGTGCTTGCCAAAAAATAGGCAAACTTTGTTATTTTCTGCAACAATGACTAGTGATCTGCAAACACTGCTTGAGCTTTCTGCCAACAAGGCATACTTCTATAAGGCTTATGAAGGCTTCAGTACAGTTGAAACACTTAAGCAGCAGTATATTTTCATCCCTAAAACAGTGAAGGATGCTTATCTTATGCACATTTTGTCTAAAATGGAATATATGAATATCCGCTCAGCCATGATATTTGTCTCTAGATGCAGGTATCAATCCTTCAGAGCCTTTTCCTGTTCTTTTTTTTTTTTTTTTTCCTAATGATCAATATATACTTTTTTTTTTCAATGTGCTAATAGCTGCAATCTTGGTTCAAGTTGTGTGCTTCATTCCAACTAGTTGATGTTATATATTGTGATCCCTTTGTTAGGATAAATATTTATTTCTTCTTACACTTTTATTTTGGCATTTCCCTCTTTATTCTTTAAAATGTGGAAGCAGGGATTGTCACCTTTTAGGTTTATTATTAGAAGAGCTTGAAGTGGAGGCTGCAGCTTTGCATTCACTAAAATCACAGGCTCTAAGACTTTCTGCAGTGCAGCATTTTAAATCTGGACGAGTTTCTATACTGCTTGCTACAGATGTTGCTAGTCGCGGTTTAGACATTCCTACGGTTGATCTTGTCATAAATTATGATCTGCCAAGGTCCTATTCCTTCAGGAGTTTTCTTATTTGTTATTTTCTTTCAAGTTTGCTTCAGCACTAAACTTTAGCAGCCACCTATTTCAGGTATCCTAGGGATTATGTTCATCGTGTTGGACGAACCGCAAGAGCTGGCAGAGGAGGATTGGCTCTCAGCTTTGTTACTGAGGTGAGCATATAAAGTGGTAGTTGATGTTGAAACTGGCTTTTTTTCATGGTTTTAGAGTGCTGCTCCACCCTGAAGACCAGCTTAGAATTTTTTTTTTTTCTAATAAATCTTGTTAAAGAAATATTAACTTTAGAAATCAGAATTATCTGTTAACAGGTCTCATCCATTCCTTGCACGCCTGGAATTTACTGTTGGCCTTCAAATTGTAAAGACCTCAGACTATTTTTTTTTAGTATGCTCCTTTGCATGTGTTGTGTGCCTTAAAGAGGATTGTCTCATCTATAAACAGTCTGTAGCAGATATGCCATACATGTTTCCTGTGGTTTCTGCTCTATATGTGGTCAATGCAGAGTTTCTATCTAACATAGATTTCCGGTGGATGAGGGAGCAACTTAACTAAAATTGATTTAAATTTAGAAACCTGCCAATGAATAAAGTCTTTTTCAAACTTCCTTATTAAAAGCTATATGTCATCCTCTCTCCTCTGTATCACCCTCCTTATTGGCAATTCATTCGCATGTGTTTTACTGTCCTCTTGTATACAGTATGTAACATGGTTTGTGGATTTTCGTCTCTTTTGCTGATCGAATAGAGAGGCTTATAGGAGTATGAGGTCTCTAGTTCTTCATTTGCTTGAGTTGCTCACCAGAGTAAATGTAATTTGCAGAATGATGTGGATCTTGTTCATGAAATCGAAGCTGAACTGGGAAAACAATTGGAAAATTTTGAATGCAAGGAGAATGAAGTCCTCTCTGATTTCACAAAGGTAATCTTTTTTAGATTCTTCTTTTCGGTTGTTTTCTGCTTAAAATCCAGAACTATTCATTTAGACTACTTTCAAAACTCAACCTTCAAAAGGATTAGCAGTGCGTGAACTGCATATTAAACCAAATGTTCTTAGGTTGGAAATACATGGTAAGTCCTGTTGGAACTGAATTATCTTGAGAGAGGGAACGGATGGCTCTTCCCCCCATATTGATGCTGTTAGTTCAGCGTTGTTAACTCTGCAACTTATGCATCAAATATGTGCTATAATTCAGGAAGAGATACGCATACTGAATATGGTGCTTCGACTCTTCATTTTAACACATATTTAGATATGGGTATAGGTATATGATCTTCCAAAGAATGCATGAAAAAACATATAAAAAACTGAATATACTCATGTCGAACACATATCTATATTTGACACTCGCAGCTGAGTAAAAGTAACATAGCATACTGATACAGCAAATATTATCAGCATTTGAAGGACTAATTACTTGTGCTGTTTTAGCGGCTTACGGTATTACTAAAGAGTGTGCTGGCTGGTATGAACATAATAGTTTCCGGTGTTTGTTGAAATTGACTTTTAACTGCAAGTATTCAGTATCTTATGCAAGTTAGTATGGGAATTGGTAGGTATGTAAGGCGAAACGAGTGGCAACAATGAAGATGATGGACGATGGGTTCGAGGAGAAAGTAAAAGAACGTAAAAAGCAGAAACTCAAGACACTAGCAGATAAAGGATTATTGAGGAAAAAGAGTAAAAAGAGAAAGTTTGAAAAATCTGGTAAAAATGGTAAGTGATTCTTGATTAAATCTCATCAACACTACCCTTACCATCCACACTGCTACATGTAAGCTCCATTTTGTCCAGGAGCTGGTTGGATGCTGTAGGTGAAGTGAGTTATTTTAGTTTTAGTTTTTTTTTTTTTTTTTCCAATGAAATACCCTTTTTGGTTCTTCGGAATAGCTGTTTGTTAAGTATACAATCTGAATGGAAATTTTTTTGTATTATTTTATCTTATTTATTAAAGGAATTTTTGAAAGGAAAATATGATAAAAAAAAAAAAAGGTTATGAAAATTATCTTTATTAGTAATTTTTATCTTTTCCTTAAGTTGAGGTTTGATGAATCTTATCTTGCTATGATTCTTTATTTTTTTAAAAATTTTTTAAATTATTCTTTAAGTATTTGTATGCAACGTCAGTGTGACACTCATATGTGGACATGAGTGTATGTATATGACTCTCAAAAGACCGTGCAAAATACATGAATGTAGAAATAGAACATACTCACATGGGAAGTATACTAATATTCAATGCTTACATTCTAGTAACATAGCTCTTTTAATATCTATGCTACATTTTTCTCTCTTCGAATAGGTATTTGAACAAATTATCAAACTAAAGATGTCAGAAGAATGTCTTTTTAGAACAACAAATAAATGTCATTTATTATATAAATTTGAAACGAAAGAAACAAATGAACCAAAAGTCTTTTTATCTAATATGAAATTACGCTAGGTAAAGGAAGTTAGGCGCAAACATTAATAATTATTCAACTTTTATTTTTAATTTTTCATGCATTTATTATTATTATTATTATTATTATTATTATTATTATTTGTTCATTAGGATTTACGAGTTAAGGTAATCATATGATGTCTAATTATATGAAAGCTGAAAAGAAAATAACTATTTTTATTAGTTTATCATTAAGTATGTCGTAAAATCCAAATTCGTAGGTTCGACGGTTGGATACAAAATAGAATTGTCGCCAATTTTTATTGTTATGGACCTATCTAATTATTATATAGTTCTTTCCGACCACCTCGGTAATGGACCCATATTAAAAGATGGACCCATATTATTATACTAGTTCTTTATTTTCAGCTCGGTAATGGACTTATATTATTTTATTTCTTTTGTTCCTTTTTTCTTTCTTGAACCTTAATTTAAAAAAAAAGATTTATTTTCCGAGTTCAACACATTTTTGGTTTTTGCAATTTTTCATTTTATTTTTTTAATTTTGAGAGTATTGTTGAAAAAGAAAAAATTTAAAATAAAATATAAAAAAATCATTTAATAAAAAAAGAAAAAATTTGAATATGGACCAATTCAACTTTAAGTTCAAACCAAACCCATTAAGACCCAATTGAAGTTTAAAACAAATTGGAACCGATTAATCTATTTAAAAATACCTTAAAAAATAAATTGGATCAAAAAAAAATAATGATCCTATAACAAATTTTAAAAACCCTAACTAATCAATCGAGCCCAAAAATCTATCCAAGCTGGAATTAGGATGTTAAATAACTCTGCAGGGGTTTTGGATAAGACCGAGTGTGTGAACAACTTGTATTTTTTATAATATATGTGAATATATATTTTTTAAAATTATTCTTTAATTATTTTACCCGTTATTATTATTATTATTATTATTATT
>JBBYHO010000006.1:9932363-9949404 GCA_038382025.1 Adansonia gregorii
TATTTCATGCCATACTTTTACCCCCCACTTCCTTTCGATTAGAAAATTGAAGCATTAAAATCACGAAATAAGAACATGCTTTAAGCAATCCGCTTATAGGATGTGTTGCAACTTACAATTCTTGAACTGATCAAAATCAACTTTAACTAAAATATATATATATATATATACATATATATGTATATATATTGAAGAACAATTTAGGAACATGAGTTTTGGGATCTATTTGTTTCAACATCACCATGAAATTTATTTATAATTCTAAAACCTAAACATGAAACTGCTTTTGGCTTTTGTAGTTCAACTGTGGCCATGCCCATCGTGTCCTTCCCCAGGACTTGGACTAGCCTCAGACTGTAATTTTCTGACAACTTTGGCTAAATGCAGATGAAAAAGCCTTTTGGCATCATCAAGAGAAGAATCTATTGCCGCTGGTTTAGCCTTTTCGTCGAGAAGCCGATGGGCATTAGTTAGATTGTGAGCAGCATTTTCCTTCACAGAATAAGGAGCTTGCTCCTTCTCCTCGATGCTTAAAAGCTTTCTTGCACTTAAAGATGGCGCTTGGAGTGTTATTAATAAAGCAAAAACAATGATTGCTAAAGCAAAAACATGGCTTAAGCGACTACCCATTTTTTGAATGCCAAGAGAATGAATGAATCAAGATACCTTATATATATATATATATAATATATGTTGTATGTACGTTGGAGAGATCTACTTATATAAGGGCGAAGTTAGAAATTTTATTTTGAGGATGGCTAAATATAAATATGATTAATGTAAAAACTAAAAATAATATGTGAGTTTATAATTTTGATTTATTAATGTAATTTTTATAAAAAATTGAAAGAATTTTTAAAAATTAAAAAAAAAAGAATTAAATTTTCTTTAATACAATTAGGCTTGTATAAAGATTATAATAATTAAACTTTCTTTAATTATTTTTTTTATTATTATTATAAAAAAGAAAAATATTATTTGACACACCATAATTTTTATCAAGATATTTTTTTCATTGATTGAAGTGGCAACAAAATTTAATTTAAGAAAGTAAGTATTATGTACAAATATAATAATATTTAATTAGGTAAGAAAACAAAGAGAATCAAAGAAAATTAATTTTATCGATAAAGGTAAAATGATAGTTTCAATTTTGTTATTAATAATTTTAATAATTTTTTTTGTAATTAATTTTCCTGTTTTCATCTTTTTTATTTAAAGTTTATTTTTTTTTTTTGGAATTTTCCTAAAAAAGCCTTGACTTATTTTATTATAAAATGAATTTAATTTTATGATTTATATTTATTTAACAGAAATGTTGTATTTTATGCTTTATTTGCATAAATCATGCATGTTAATTTTTGAACAAATTAAAAATATATTTAATGTAAACATATTTTCATTAAGAATATATATAAATACTATATCATTAATTTATGTGATATAAATATCGAATTGATTCAAAATTTTTCATATACATCAAGTTGGATTATATTAATAAATTAAGTCATCGATTCATTAAAATATCAAGCAAACACAAAATTATAAAAATATGTAAAAATAATTAATTTTACATTAATATGAATTAATCCTTAATATTCATTTGGTTTTGGAGTGACCCAGAGATTTAGCTGAGGTTCTTACAATTAAAGCATTGATTCATTCAATCAAAGTAAGTACAGTTCAAATAGTGGCCCAGCTTTTTGTCTTTAAGTAACTTGATAAATTTCTTGCTACCTATCACTCCAATGTAGATATGATAATATTATATATTATTATATAATTAATATATTAAAATTTATATAAATATAAAATATTTTTATTAGTTACAATGACACTTGGTGTAAGTGTGTTTTGTAAGTGTGCTGATTTGGATAATTAACCTAATATTTTTGTTTTCAAAAAAAAAAAAATCATATAAGGTGTAATATTTTATAAACCTCTTCATAGATCAAGTCAATGTTAAAAAAAAAATTAAAATTTAAGTTTAGATTTAAATTTAACTCGACTTGATCTGACCTAATTCAATAAATTGAATTACTATTTAAAATATATTAAAATATTAAAAATTATTGTTATTATTAAAATTAATTAAAAATAGTATATAATAAAAAAAACAGTCAAGCGTGTGTGGTTAAAAATATATATTTTTGGCAGCACTTTCTAATGGTGTTTTTTTTTTTGGTTAATCTATTGGGTAGACACTTAATTTGCTTAGGAATATCATATTTCAATTAAAATTCATAATGAGAGTTGTTAAAGTGGTTTTATTTTAAATTTATTAAATCTTAATTCATCTTAAGTTGTATGCTAATGTGATCTTAAAGCTCAACTCTAAAATAACTCATATTTGAAATAATCTGATTAATTGCCGTGACTAGGGATGCTGTAATCGAAGTGCTGTTCCTAAACATCTTTATTTTGCCGTTCAAGAATTATTCTTGTTATCTTCTTTCATATGCTCCATAAATAAAGTAAAATTATAAATCATAAAAATTCTAAAGAAAAATTAATTAAAAGTCCATCATTTGTCCAACGGAAGTATCATAAAAAAATAATAATAATAATAATTTCAAACGGAGTTGAGACCTTTCCCCGACGGAATTTAGATGTTACAGTGCATTAAAATAAAACAAAAAATGGTTGCTCAGAAATGCCAATAATCAATCTTTACTATAACAGCATATAGCAAATATGTATTTGGGGTTTATACCAATCTTCAAAACCAAAATGCATTCCATTTTCATGCAACTTCAAGGACTGGCCTTAAATAGATAAACCAATCCACAAATTCAGTTTACATGATGGTGCAGCTCCCTTCATTCCTGAAGAAGAAGAAGAAGGAGAAGAAGAAGAAAGATCAATGGCAAGTCACTCGAGGGGAACATACAACTCGATTTTGTTAAAGCATACGAGAAACAGTACATACCCTTTTCCATGTTCATAGCTGCTCAAAATTTGCTCGAATTTAAGCCACATCGGACATGTCTCTTCAAGGTTTACATTTTTTGGTCCAGCAATATAAGCCTGAACGATAAATTGCAGATTCCTTTGCCTGTTTTGCCATCACCGTAAAAGCAACAACTTTGTAAGGATAAGGAATAAATCACAGCTATATCATATGTCATAGGGAATTAACTTACCTCCCTTCATACATTGACAACCAAGCTAAATATGCCGCGCCAAAATACATCGACACAAACGGTTTGGTCAGATCTTCTGCATAGTCAACTCGATAAGCCCTGTAGCCCACCTCTCTTCACATGGAAATTAGAAGTTTCAGATGTATTTGATCATTTGCTATAAATTGATAGTTAGACTTGTGCTAAAGAAAAGGGACAAACTAAAAGAAAAAAGAAAAGCTAATGTCGTCTTAAGCCAATGATTTGACTAAACCACTTTTTTAGATAGTAAATGTATGGCCATTCTTAGTACAAATCTCATACTACATCTAGGTTGCATGAAACAACTGTCATTTGAATCCCAACCAAACAAGAAGCTAATTATTTAATTAGATTTTTTTTTTCTTTGCTTGCAGAAAGGTAGAATAGTGGTACATATTGAATTTAAGCATCTTTTCATACATTTCTTTACAGCAAAGAAATTCAGTTTCATTTAAATTTTCACTCACGTGTAAAGCCAGAAAGCTGTCGAGTAGTCCATTCCCATTATTCCAGTTCGTGCTTCAATCCCATCTACAAAACGCTTGCAAACAATTTCGGCAAGAGCACAGAGTACCGACTGTACAAATTGTAAGTGCCAGGATAAATGTTAGACAAAAAAAAAAAAAAAAACATAGAGAGAGAGATTTAACAGATATCAAGTGTGTACAGCATAGATGTCCAGTGGTCGTATTTGTATTTAGGAAAACTCAATTCAAGTAAACATCAAACCCAAACTAGTTAGGAGTCAACAACATGAATTCAATTCTACCATTCAACCTGATCTAAGACCCTACCTATTTTGTTCAAAAAGTATACTGATGCAACTTCATTTTAACATATCAATCCATGTAAACTTTAGTTATCCCAATTTCTTTCCTCCTAGTTGTATTCATTCACATTTGCATACTTATGTATCTGAAGGTCTAAGTTGTACATGTCCAAACATCTTTCTTATTCTTTCTTTTAGTCTATCGATATGTGAAATGGTAGAATATTTAACAAATCTACTGAATTTGCCCCTATTTATGTTTTCATGCATAACACATTTCACTCAAAAACTCCTAGGTGCACGTCTTGCTAAGAGTAAAATCTGAGGCAAATCGGCGACCTTAATTCCCAACCATTAGTTAAAAGCTGAGAAGCAGTTGTCACAAATCTAATATATAATTCTGTAAAAGAGGAAACTTCAGCTTGCAATGCATATTAGGAAAAAAAAAGAAAAGAAAGAAAAAGACAATTAAACAGCTTCATATTTCGTATCACTTCCGTCTGTCCTAGTTGAAACAATATGCTAGATCTAGATGCCCTCATGATCTTTGTAGGTTTAATCAGAACCACCAAGAATCACAAAGAAAAACTGTATTGCAATGCATAAACCACCAAGAAAGAACAGCTATGTAATACTATAAAGAAAGGGAAGTAAATTTAAAGAAACGGCCAGCTCAGTGAATTTAAAAATAGAGTATTTTCTCAAGAAAAGAAGAAAAGAAAAAGAAATAGGAGCAAAATTCGGACGTTAACCTGCAAGATTTGGTTCTGATCAGAATACATGCAAAACCTCTACACAAATGATGCATTTGGGGCATAACAGGGTCCGGGATATGATAATCTTATCCCATAACACATTTGATGCTCCTTTTAAAAGGAGGATAAGATTATCAATTAGGTTTCTCATACAATGTTGCTTCAGGAGAAGCTATTCTCTTTATTCCGTAAAATCTTATTATCATAATTCACTGCACTAAATGCCACACAAAACTATCTGTGGTAGGTGAAAAGAGGGAATATTGGTATGAAATAAAGAGAGCTACATATGCATTTGACTTAGAAGAAACAGACGGAGGAAATATTTGCTGTACTTAAGAGATATGATTAACGTTACAATTTAAAACTGCCTATGTAGGACATTTACTGGGAAGCGTATTTGTTGATTAGATTTTTAGTATAGGGCCAGCGTCAGCCCAGTAAAATCCCAGCTATTTAGATTTCGGAGTTCATTTTGCTAAGCAAACCTTTCTATTATAAAATGAAATTTGTAGATATCACACTTTTTGTTGGTGAAGACATACATAATCTCCCATAATATAGAATTATACACTTTAGAAATTATTCTTATCTTTCATTCATATTTTTGGAGGATTCAAGAGCATGTCTGGACAGACTAATCAGAAATTCTAGTCCTAAGTTGCGTATGAACCACTCTTGGCTTTGAGTATAATTTAATTAGGCTGGTAGAACAGATAAGGCACGGTAAAAGTGTCCAAAATTTTCAGCAAAACAGTCATTCTAAAAGGGAAAAAAAAAAAAATATTAGTTGCTCGGTAACATTTCAATTTTATATTCTGCAAACTTTCTTTCTCCAACTCTATACTTACTTGTTTTACTCCCCTCGTACTGAAGTACTTAGAAACAACTATTTCTGCAACTGCCTGCAAGAATACATCCATGTCAATGATTCAAAAAACAGCCTTTATGATAAAGATGTAATGCAAAATGAAAGAACATTCCTGGCAATATTAAAAGGGAACTATATTTTTTTTACATTCATATAGACCAGTTAATGAATAATTATAAACTATTTTAACGGAATAACATGTTTTGCTTATCCATTTTTTCCCCCTTTTTTTATATTCATTGCTGTTAAAATTATGTCCATATTATCATCATGTACTTTTTGTATATCATCCGCATGATTAGAAACTTTTCCAGAATTAGGAGTCTAAGGTTGTTTGTGAACGTGTGAGGGAGCCCTTTTTCAGGGTGTGATTTCTTCTTTTTCTATTAAGCGGTCACGTTTTCGCCTAATGAAAATTTCATAAACAGTTAGAACTGGCAAAATCCTACAATCCTTAATTCCAATAGATTTTACCTTGATTTCACATATGTCCCTGCAGCCTTAAAATCTCCTTCATGCTTAGCAGCCAAAAATATTTCAGCCTATAAGGCCTATATTTCTAGCAATCAAACATCCTCTAAACCAAAGCCTTGAAACCAAGTTTTATTAGCAATATACCTAGTTTCAGCTCCCAAATTCTTATCCTAGTTACTTACAGTATCGAACCTTAGGATCCTAAAACATTTGCAGTTTGGCACAAGAAAATCATAATTTAAACATAACACTCGAAAGGTAATGACTAATGATATTTATCTGCATTCTTGATAAAATGTTAAAAAAGGCAAAAAAAAAAAAAACATTTATTCTGAAACCATGATGGAAACTACTAAAATTGACAGCATATTAATCTTCTCTGGATTCTTACCTTCAGTTCTACTTGAGAAAGATATGGTCTCTTCTGACTATCAAGGGAAAAGCGCACTTTTCCCCTTTTTTCATTCGATTTAGTCCACTCCTTGTAGACTTCAGGATGACTCCACATCTGTTCCATGTCTTCAGAGGAAACTCGAGAGTCCCAGTCGAGGTCATCACCTGCAGCTCCCCGATTGAGAACACCAGGCATATAAGGTAGCAATATAGAGATTAAAAACAAATAAGTAGAATAAAACGTTCTAAAAGGGTAGCGATCAACTCCCCCAGATTTTATGTGCTCCCTTTTCAAAGAATCAAATGTATTAGCAGATCACCCATACGTGTTATTCTTGCTAATTTTGAACTTTACTGGATGATTACTGTTTCACTGCTTGAGTTGTTTACATTAAACTTTACTTCTCGCAGCACGTAGCACAAAATCTAACAGTTAATTTGTCAAACAGAAAACATAGAGGTGGCCTCAATTTTCCCACTTTATTTCAAAAAGAGAAGGAGTTTTTTGGTTATACTTAGCTTTCTTAACAAGAGCAGCACGATTAGACATGAACTAAATTGGTAAAGCCTTTGATACATTAGTACTAAAATTTTTCCTACTATTCAAGTTGATGAAAATAAAATTTCATTTATGAGATAGATTGATAATATACTGACTAAAAATAGCATCAAATAACCCCAAGTAAATGAGAAAGGAACAACCTGAGTTTGGTGAAGCTGGCGAAGTTGGTGAAGTTGGTGCTTGAGTAGGTAGAGGACAATCAAAATGTTTTCTGCGCCATAATGACAAATGGAAATCAATTCAAATATTGGTATGTTAGTTCTACTAACTTAGCCTTTTACTTTTCATTTTTCAAGGTTGAAATGTGCTTCGCAAGATAGCATAGCTTCAGTTGGAGCAAAGTTTATGTGCTTTTCAGAAGCTAAACAAGATATGCTAAGAAGTGCACGCATATAAGTGGAAACCCGAATTTCAAGCACATAGATAATAATTTCAGTATGATGGCACAACAATAAAAGACCTGTCTAGAAATTAACCTCACTGATAGATGATCGAGCCCAAAAAAGGACCCTAGAATGGAATAGCACAGTGCCTATAGAGAAAACCTATATGATCTCAAGCCACCAACAGTTCAAGTTCTGTTTAGACAATGATGCTCAGCCATCTTATTCTAAGTACAAATTTCATAAGGAAAAAAAAAGGGACAGATTTTCCCGGATGACTCTGAAAATCTATTAAACAAGAAGTTTATAAGCAATATGCAGGGAAAGAAAACTGGAACGGTGGTGCAAGCTGTTGGCACTTTCTTACCACCATATTCTATTTTCAAGTGAGCTTCACTATGAAACATAATCTTTTAGAACTATATTGGATTCAGTATCGAAACTAAAAGAGTAACTTCATATTTTTAACTGCATACAAGGTTAGAAATTTTGGAAGTTCATCCATGAAGAATATTTTTAATTTCAATCAGATAAATAGAAAAGATGAAAAAGCAAAAGCCAAAAACCCAGAAGAACCAGCAAAATAAAGATAAAAGACTCCATCTAACAAAAGGAATCAATATCTTAGAATGATACAGTATTAAACATTTTAAAGTCAACTACCTCTTCCCTTGGAAAATTTCAAGAAGTACTTAAGTAAATTTTGATACTCAAATGCAAAACTTTCATGGGGGAGTATAAAAACCTGGGTGGAAAACTTTCTTTCACAGAAAGATATCGCTTCCAATATGGCAGGGTTGATTTATGATTTGCTTTCTTTGTGCCACCCTTATAAGCCCTGACGATAAACTCTTCAGTCCTAACTCTGCAGATTCAGCACCAATGAGAGACATATACCACATTATTTAATGATCTGATAACAAATAAGAATTATATTCAAGATGGATCAAAAGTCTTCACTGTTAACTCACTTGTTATCAAAGTTTGATAACCATTTAAGGTAAGTTGCTCCAAAATATACACTTACAAACGGCCTGTACAGAATATCTGGATCCTCGTCAACTGGGTATAATGAATGATCACATTCCCTGCAAGAATATTCATACAACAACTTCGTAAATCAAAGGAGGATGAGCTTAGTTACAGTGCAGCTGCAAGAGAGAAACAAAACATAAAATAGTACCTGACCATCCACTCTGCAGTTTTTTGTGAAATTTGCATGATACCTATTGTAGTGAGCTTGGTTTTCTTATCATATCGGATGGCAAGAGGTTGTCTGTTACTTTCAAGTTCAGCGATGGCACAAATCATCTCCTGCAGAACAGTGAAAGGATGCCAAGTTTTAAAAATTAGAAAACAATAATAACTTCAATTTTCCGACAGACTATTGAGGATGGATAATATGACTGGTATATGTTCTTAACAAAGCATATGCAGACCAACTATTGCTAGCTGACTGAAGCAACCTTAATTATGCGCATATTTGTTAAGAAAAGTTTCTACCAGTAATTGCACTGCCATAACAGCGTAATTTTGCGCAAATATAAGAAAAAAATATTAGAACAAACTTCTACATGATCTAGATTTAAAGACGGTGGTGCAGGCTCCATATTCGGGTTATAGGCGACATACTGGATCTATCTGTGATTCAAAATGTCTGCGAATAACGATATCAGCAACAGCCTGTAAGAGCATCATAAGACACGAGGCAAATTAGAAGTAAAAGCCTTATAGCAAAATATAATGAATTTAGTTTATTATTATACGAAGTAGAACACTGAATCATCCTAAAGTTTTGGAATATCGAATAAGATTAAATTGGACTAATATCTAAATTACCAAAATAAAATTACTTATGGAAGAAAAATGGTACAAAAAAAAAAATAACTTCTTAACAATTCAAACTATATGAAAAACTGCATATTGAGATTAAAATTCTCAATTCTTCAATAGCAGCTTACTATTGCCTCAAAACTAAATGATATTGATATGTTATTCACGTTGCCTACCCTCATCTCTGTTTGCGTTAAATAAGGCTGTCCATCAGGATCCCTTGATAGGTGAACTCTTTGTCCTTGAGTCTCCCCGACGTCTATCCACTCTTTTCTTATTTCAGGTTGTTTCCACATTGCTTCCATGTCCTTATGATCAACACAGTCATCCCAATATTTGAAGCTGACACCCATCCTGGCAGGATTGCTCAATTCTTTCTTATGCCATCTATCAACAAGAATAGCATTGGGTTTGATTAACACTCCAACATCTATATAAGTATCGGACGGCACAGAAGGAAAGGGGATTGTGAAAAATGTATATGTTTTAAAGATCGACCTTTGATGTTCAAGGGACGACTTAGTATGGATACCATAATGGAAATGGATTATAAATTAATAAATTTATAGCTTATGGTCGGTCCATACATTGCGCTCCTACCTGAGGAGAAAGATGGATGAAAGTAAAATGAAAGCAAAGTGCACTTGGCAATTGGCATTGCCAAAGCACTGAAATCATTAACATTTTGTCCGAATTTTAAATTCCAAGACAAAGGATCAAGGAAACACTCATGGAAATATTCTCTATCCATTCAAAAGCAAAAGAAATTCGTTTTTTTTTCTCTTTCCATTTTCCCTGTCCTTGAAAGGAAAGGAAAAGGTTGGATTTTTAAATTATTCTGACCGATGACATTCACACCCCCCCCCCGGCAACCCAAAAAAAATTCCCAAGATTCTAAACAAAAATTTAAATCCATAAAAAAAACAAAATTATTGATGAACAAATTCCAATGAAATGGATAATTTAAAAAGGGAAAAATACATGATCAAATTCAATCTTGATGTTAAAAATGCAGAAATACAAAAGGATAAAAATAAATCAGAGAACATATATAGATGTGTGTGTGTGTGTGTTACATATAAAAAATGATAATAGCAATAGCAGCTTAATACAAGGAAACATAAAATGATACCTTAAACAAACGAGAACAAAGTGAAATGGAAGAAAGAAGGGATAAAATGGAGAAATGGGTAATTGGAATTTTAGAAAAGAATGAAAGATAAACGAAATGCCCTTGTTACCGGCAGATTTCTGCAATTTTTTTTTGTCGTTTGTTTCATTTGAAGCTGAGGTGTTGAAATAGATATAGAAATGGAAGAAGGTGGCGTTGGCCAAATGGATTCAATAGCAAAGCATGACACTTGGCAATGGCATTTGCCACGCTGTCTCAATCGTCCGCTCGTTATAACCATAGATAGTTGTTAGATAAGAAACAAATTTTATTTTTGGCACATGAGAATCAATTATTGAGTCAAAAATAAATTTCAAATCAATTATAACAAATATACACTTATAAAATAAATAATCAATTAACAGTATATATTAAATAAAAATTTTCTTGTGTTTTTATATTAGTTTATTAACTATAAGTTCAAAATTTTCATGCTATTTAAGTTTATAATAATTATATATATATATAATATATTTATAAGGTTCTTTTCAATTAAAACAACTAAAATTGCATATTTAGATTCGATTTGATAATAAACCTAATCATATGTTCAAAATGAATATTGTATGATATTAATTATTGTGATTATTTATAATAATCTTTTGTCCAATTAGTATCCAAATCCTATGCATAAAATGATAATACATAGTTGTACTTTGTATCCAATCCCATAAATTTTCATAAAAAAAAAAAAGCAAATTTGGTGGGTGATCACATTATTATGCTTGGATCATAATTCATTTTAGAAGATTTTTTATTAAATAAATTTCTTTCTCATGATTTTGGTGTCTATCATCTTTCAATTATTGTTGATATATGTAACCTTATCTTTTTTAATAAAAAAATTCTTTTACTGAAAAAACAATTAAAAATGTCAGAATTTGAACTATTGAAATGAATGGATCAACTTGGTCAGAGATGGAAATTGATTCGATTTACATTGATTGAAAAAAAAATCATAAATCAATTATTTAAACAAATTGTAATTTCAATTTAAAAGAACCTGATCGAAGCTTAAAAGTAATTCAAATTCATAAAGAGAATAACACAAAATTTGGTCCAAAAATAATAATAGAAATAAGAAAAGACTTGAATTGTAATCAATTCAAGATTGATTAAACTCAAAATGAATCAGATCCAAAAATGATATAAAACCCTAACTAGAGATGAACATACAAAAGAATTATCTTCTTCAAAATTATTGTGTGATAAGTGCGCTATCATCTACAACATTATCCCCTACTAACTTTCCAGAAAACAAGTAACACTTAGCTAATATGCTTTATCACATAGGATAATTGCTGTCAATATTTATGTTAATATCGTGTAAAGCTGCCTCCACATTTTTTAAGAGTTTGATACAAGAAACTATTTCAACTCAACAAGCAAGTGTACTATAAAGGTACCATGTGCATTTTTAAATTATTTTTTCTCCCAAATTTTAGTATATATTATCATGGTATCGTAACAAGCTCAATATCTTCTAAAGCTTACTGTAACAATTTTTACTCTGCACCGATGAAAACGTAAGATTTAGCCTATGATTACTACTAGGTCGTAAAACAGCCTATATATAAAACCAAAAAAATGTTGTCATCACCACCAGAAAACACCCATTATCTGAGCCACTTGAACTTATATATCTTTACACATGCTATGAAGATTAATCTTAACGGAGATCGGTCATGTTATAAGAGTTCAATGCCTTAATACAATAATGGAACATGGATTTTACATGGTTCCTTCCCATCACATGCGAGATATAATCAAAATGGTGTTCCAAATCAAGAAAAATTTTGATAGCAACGTGCAACATTACAAGGCTAAAGTAAAACTAATGCCTTTCTACATTGCATTTAACCGACGATGTCTACCTAATTCAAACCTCCAGCTTTTATAGACTACAGCTGCCTGCACTTATGCCTATAAGCTAAAAAAGGCACTGTATGGACTTAAAAAAGCTCCATGAACTTAATACAAGAAGTTGAGTAACTGCTAGGTAGATAATGATTTTCATAATTCAGTTTCAGATGTCTCTTTATTTATCTATTTTGCCAATGGCGTTCTTGCTTGTTTCTCGAACCATATGTAGATAATCTCCCTATCGCTCGAAAGTGAAAATTTTGTCCCTTTTTATTGAAAAGTTGTCAAGCAGGTTTTGTTTGAAAGATATTGGATCATTTCATTTCTTTCTTCTTTTGCATTTAAGTAATACCTACTGTAAAGGGAATGTTTCTTTCTTAGTACAAGTACATCCATGAATTACTTCACAAGACAGGAATATAAAATTAATAATATTAAACGTAATATGAATATAATGTAAAAATAATTAAAATATAAATAACATAAAAACTTGTACCAATACAACGTCAGTATATGAATATCGACTGAAATGCCAAAGGTAAAAACTGTCTACACCATTGTCCACTTGAGCTTCTCTTGATCTGTTGATGGTTCCTGACCTGCAGATGCGTCGAAATATCAAGGTGTTGTGAGTGCATTTCAATGTCTTTGTAGTTAAGTCTTTCTCATACATTAAATAAGTTCTTTTGCTTTTCAAAATTCAAGGAAAGTTAAAATTTTAAAATAAAAATAATTTAATATAAATTTTATTTATTTATTATATGTTTATTATCTAGAAGGAGGCAAGAGTAGAACTGTTTATAGGCAGGGTCCGGTGGAATTTAAGTTGAATTTGAATATAATATTAATATTAAATATACTAGTCTAAATTTGATTTGGCCCAAAATATAAGTCTCTAATTTTTTTTTAATTTCATCTATATTTGTAAATAGATAATCCAATCTCGTTTAGGCTCGTCCATATTATATATTTTTATAATTTATTTTTTTAAAAATATATTTTTAAAAAAATTTACTCTTTATTAATTTAATAATTATTTTATTAAGTTTATAAATATAAATAATTTAACATGATTTTTAAAGTATACACTATAATATTATATATATATGCATTATTTATATAATAAAAATTATATAATGCATAAAATATAATATATATAATGTAATAGTAAAATTGATCAAATTGATTAAGTTCGATCTTTAAAAGTTAAACTCAAGATTTAATTTATTTTTTAATCGAACTTAATTTTTTATCTAAATTTATTTTTAAATTTAATATTTTTACTTAAAAATTTTTTAAATATTAAATAAATTTTTAAATTTAAATGAATAAATAAATATTGTCGAGGGCCAAACTGTAGGAGCTGGGAAAACATAAAAGGGGAAAAGAGCCACACGTCTCCAACGTGGCCTTGGAGGACTCCGCTGGGCTGGTTGGGTGGCTCTGCTACGCTATAAACTCACCTCACCTGCTACATAATGTGCGTGATTCACACTGTTTGTCTTCCTCAATAATTTTTTTGCTATCTTTCCTTGGGAAAATCATATCATACAAGGCTAGTCAGCCACCCCTTCAATGCTAGGCTCGACTAAAAAAGTGCTTGGAACTGTGTCGGTTTTCTCATTTCATTATTTTGTGAATTTTTATTTTAAATTTGATTTTTATATTATAATTTAATATATAATTAGATATTTAATTTTTAATATTATTAAGTAATAATGATGTAATAAAATATTATTATGATATATGATGTATTAACGATAAAAAAATAATATTATTAATAAAAAATTAAAATTTTATTTTTCTAATGATGTTAAAAATAAAATATTAAATTAATTGATAAATTATAATGTAGAAACTAAACGAAAATCCGTAAAGTAGTTAAGGTAAAAAAATTGATATAGTTTAGGATTTTTTTTTATTTAATTCTTCATGCTATTAGGAGTGAGTAGTTCAATGCTCCCAATCCGCAGGTTCATTTTTACGCTTTATAAAATAAAATTAAAAAGTTAATATATAAATTGATACTTATATTATATCATATTTTAAGAATTAATATTTAAAAAATTTACAATTAATTATTTAAAGTTATTTTTTTATCATATACGTTAATCTAATATTTGATGGTGATGATATAATATTTTTTTTAAATTAATAAAAACTTGACACGTGATACTGCTAAAGTTTAAAAATCTTAAAATATAATCATAACAAATTTTAAAATCATTATAGAGAACGACCAAATCTATATTTTGGAATTAGTATATGGACTAAAATTTGCATAAAAATTTTGTTGATTAAACCTATCGTATCAGCAAAATTAATCTCCATAGAAACTAATTAAGTTAGTATGTTTGTTTGAGTTGTTTTTAGTATACTTGCAAAATGGCATAGAACTAGCATTCTAGGCTTAGCTCATATGGTAAGCATGGACAGGGGTGTGGGTAGGTTCCATAGGCCCCTCTTCCTGGGAAACACATATTTTTCAAGAACTGCAGTTCATACTTCATATGTACTATTAAAGTATATATGGTTGAAAAGTTTAGAAGCTATATGTGTACAGGTTGGAACTTAGGTTGATGCTTACGCTACTATTCTGACACATTATAAGATTGTTAAGGTTCAGTTAGCTTTTGACCTATAGTTCAGTTGCTGTTGATCATGTGCGTAGGAACTGTATTTTGAGGTAGGTGGAGCTAATAGCATTTGGAGATCTTGCTGGATGGTCTAGTAAGCACCTGGACAAATGGTGCGAGAGAATTAAAATTCTGTTAAAGTATTTAGTTAAATCCCTAAAGTCCAAAACCAAGTGGATTGACCTTTATTCAGAAGTCCATGTTGTCTGCTTAGCATGATGTATCTTGTAACAACTCTATTTTGTTATTTTTTCCGAAATTGTTTAGGTCAGAATATAATTAGTAAAAGTAAATTTTTCTTGAATTTTAAATTTAGCTTAAGATAAACTTGATTTGCATTCCGCTACAAGGGTAGTTATTTTTTATATTTTATCCCTTTCACTATAGGCTAGCTTCTATTTCTTAAATATTCTTGTTTGGTTATCTAAGCGGAGTATTTTAAATTTAATTGGATGCTTGTCCGTTGATATGGTTTAGCATGTATTGGTTTTTTGTTCTGTGTACATTCTGAAGCTTTACGTAGCAATTGAAATTTTTTAGGCTTCTTTCTGTTAGTTTTCCTCATATTGTTAAATTTCCATTCTTGTCTCCTGGATTACAATCAAGCATACTTTACATGTACTAGGGATCCATAAATTAAACATGCTTATTGATATTTCTACTTATAATGTGTTTATGTAGCTTGGGGGTGGGGGCTGTTGTGTTTATGTCCGTGTCACTTGTTATAGTTCTTTACGTCATTAAACAATTGTCATAATTCATTGTTATTTTATGTTCTTATCCAGAGTTATATGTTTAAATATGATTCAACTCATGAGGCTTTAAGGGAAGCATCAGAGTCGTGGATGAGTCCACCTTGGAAATTAATGGCAAGCAAATACAAGTTGTAAGCAAAACGTATGCAATTGTCTTCGACTAATTGATTGGAATTTGAACTAGCTTCCCTAAGATGTGTTATTCTCTTGACATAAAATTTACAAATTACAACATAAAATCTGTTGTTTGATATTCCTTAAAAAATTTGCTATTAAACTATCTGAACTTGGCTAACATTTTAATGATGCCCACCAGGGACCCTGCAGAGATCCCTTGGGGTGATTATGGGCTGAATTTGTTTTTGAGTCATCTGTTGTTTTCACGAAATTAGCTAAGGCCTCAGCACATATGAAGGTTTTTAAATTTTCTACCTTTTTGTATGATCACTCAAAAGCAAGCGCATAGCACAAGACCCTTTTGAGCGCATGCACTTCTTAAAATGCTCCAAATTCATAACTGTGTTTTGCAGGGTGGTGCAAAGAAAGTTGTAATTTCAGCTCCTTCAGCTGATGCACCTATGTTTGTGGTGGGGCTAAATGAGAAGTCCTACAAGCCAAGCATTGACATAGTTTCTAATGCTAGTTGCACTACCAATTGTCTTCTTCCTCTTGCCAAGGTCTAATTGCATCCTCACATTTTAGGCCATATTAATCTTATTTGTAAAATGGGCATTAAAACTAAAATCTAATTTCCCATTGTTTTCTATCAAGGGCAAGTAGTCACTGCTGAGGACTTAAACATGGCGAATTGTGTTGACTTTGTATGATTTTGCCTTTGTATATTTTGAGCTCATGTCGGTTGACAATTTCATCTGCCTATATTTGACAGTATTGATTATCTGGCCATATTCCCCATGATGTATCTGGTTTGCCCTTTTTTTAGCAGTTTTGCTTAGTTTTAGTGATAACATGTTGCATAGGTTCATGTGGAAGTTGGTATTATTGAGGATTTAATAACAACTGTCCATGCAACTACAGGTAACAAGTCATTGTGTCTCTAATTCTTTTTTAATATCATCTGATATTTCGTTACTATAATAATGTGGTAGTTTTTAACATACAGCAACACAAAAGACTGCAGATGACCCTTCAATGAAGGATTGGCGAGGGAGTTGAGGAGCTGGGCAAAATATCATCCCTAGTTCAACTGATGCTGCAAAGGTATGAGAGGGAGATAGCCAGATATATAATTCCATCACAGTTTTTAAGATGCAAAAGTATAATTGTAATTAAAACTAAATTATGGTTTGTATTTAAGTTGTAGGGTGATAAGTGCTTAATTTTATATAAATTATTTTTTTATTTTAATTTTTTTCAGTTATTTTTTATGATTATCATAAGCATTTATTTTT
>JBBYHO010000006.1:9950198-9972730 GCA_038382025.1 Adansonia gregorii
AATGGACAAAAAGGGTCAGCTATAAACATTGAATTTTGTCTAGGCCCTTTATAGACATCTAATTTTATCCGACTCCATTTTCCAATAGTCCCAAATATTTGAGATTGAGAACTTAACGACCACCCTGATCGAGAACAACCTTTGCTAAGTAGACCAGACGTTTTCAAAATCTCTTTAGTTATACATAAATGGACGCATGTGTATGTGATAGAAAAAGTAACATTTTGAGGCTTAACTTGGGAAGGATTGATGAATATTTAATAGGAAAATTGTTTTTAAATATTTTGTTGTCAAAATTTGAAAATCCTTTTCATAGTTAAATTTTCTATTTTTCAAAATTTTTTGAGAATTTCTAGTAAAATTTGGAAAGTTTATCGTCGTATATTTTTACCAATACCTATATGGTATTAATGCTGATACTCACCCAAAAAAATCAAAAATATTCAAGTAAATATTTGTATTGGCATTTTTTACTATGAGGTATCAAGTCGTCAATTTTTAGACTTAAATTTAAATTCTTTATAATACCATGAATGCTATGCTCGTAAAATTTTTCCTAATAAAAAATTGATTCAAATATTAGATTTTGATTTTTATTATTTTATAAATTAATATCTTAATTAATGTATTGAATAAAATTTATTTTTATAAAATTTGAACAATTTTTTAGAATTTTCCCATTTTCAATATATGGAGTTTTTGTCTCCATAAAACTTTTCGATAAGATTTATCTGAGTTTATAATTTTTAAAACTCTTCAAATATTATTGTTAAATTCATATTAAATTAGTTTTTAAAATTTTAATTTATTTTACGAGTTTTTTTATATAATAATTTTTTGCGATAAGTGTTTTTCTCGTGAAATTTTATGATTTTGAAATTTTAATGGTTTCTTCTGGAACATTAAAATTTAATTTGTTATTGAATTAAATTAAACTGATCATATGAAACTTTATTTCAAATAAATAATTTTTAATTTTTACAATTTAATCCTTCTAATTAATTTTTATGGTATAATTTTACATATAATATACAAATATCATGCAAACTTTCCTAGAGCTTGATGTCATGGATGACATAATGCACAAAATGACAAACTTAATTAATTTAAATCAAATCAAAATCAAAAGTAATACTTACAAAAATAAAAGTAAATGATCAAATGAAAAAGAAAAAATTGGAAAATCCTAGAAACTATTCGGCCAAGGGCACTTATTTAAGCCCTTGGTTGAACCATTCCCCTATAAATAGGGGAAGGTTGTTCCAAAATGAAGCTTTGGTGATTTTGCAAGAAAAAATAAATATTAGAAATCAACAAAATCACTTAAAGCTTTTAAGGTTCTAAAGGCAGTTTTCTTTTAAAATCCTTCATTTTTGTTAGTTTCATGTTTGATTTTTCTTTTTAATGAGTTTTGTGATTGCTAGAGCTCATGGATATCATTCCATGTTGAATGGCTAAGCATGAAATCCAAGATTCTAGTTTATGGATTTTCTTTACATATTTGATTTTTACTAGAGTTGTTTTAATTTTCATCATGATAATTTGTATTTGTTTGTAAAAATGATAAATCTTTCTTATTGTATGTTTTATGATATTTTTCTTGGCATTTTTCATGTTAATATGTTGGAAACTGTGTTTATATATTTGTTTTTATGATTCTATTTTTTGCATCTAAGCTTGGTTATGTGTATTTGTGTTGTCACTTATGTTGTATGTTGAGAAAAAATTATTTTCCTTTGTTAATAAGTCACGATCGAAACTTATAGTAAATTAATTTATATTTTTGTTTTTTGTGATGATTTTGATTATTTTGTGATTATTTAGAATTTGTAAGACTAAAAAAAATAGTTCTTTAAAATTTTTACAAGCATTTGGAAAGGTAGTTCAAAACTTGATTTCATGTATATAGGTATGATTTAGTGAAATTATGGGAATTTTAATTTTATTTTCTAATTATCAGGTATATAAAGACTAAACTGTAAAATGTTGAAACTTTTTTTAGGGCATTCTTGCTTGGCCAAAAGCTTCACATCCCTTTAGGGGAGTGTTTAATGCATTCCTAAACATATGTTAGGCATTTTTAGATTTAAAGGTCTTTTTGTAATCTTAAAAAGTCTAGGGACTAATTTGCTAAAAATAAAAAATTTATGTCAAGGCCATGAGTGCCTGGCTGAATATGTATTTGATTTTTGGTGTGATTTCTACAATTTTTGTGATGTGTTTGATGATTATTTATGATTTTCCATTATGTAGGGATTAAATTGAAAAAAAATGATAGAAAAATTTTAAATTCATTAGGAGAAGCCTTCTATTTATGGTATTTTGGTCATTTTGGAATATTTTTAACATTCCTCTAGTTTTTTAGAGGGTTGTAGAAAATATTAAATGTTTCATATTCTTTCGATTTTTTGTTAGGATACAAAATGCAATTATGAAAAGTTTAGGGCTTAATTGTAATTTTTCCATTCTAAGTCATTTTTTGATATTTTAATTTTCTCATTTAGAGTGAAATGATTATTCCTTATCATTTGAGTCTTTAAGATTACTAGGATACTTTTACATCAAAGGTATATCTTAGGTGCATTTTGGTAATTTTTTCTAGAACTGCGTCCTAGGTAGTCACTAGGATGCTTTTATGCCAAAAGTGAACATCTAGAGTAGGTTCACTTTTTGATGATCTTTTTTGTTATCTTTTGGGTATTGGGATACTTCCACATTGAAGGTATACTCTAAGGACATTTTCAAAATTTTTCTAAAACTAAGTCTGATATAGTCACTGGGATGCTTTTATGCCAAAGATGTATATATAGGATAGGTTCATCTTTTCATGATCATTTTAGAGTTATGGGATTAGAAGGATACTTTTAAGTCGAAGATATACTCTAAAGGTATTTTGGTAATTTTTTTAGAATTGAATTCGATATAGTCATTGAGATGCTTTTATGCTAGAGATGCATATTTAGGATATGTTTACCCTTTCACAATCATTTTTGAGTCCTTTAAGATATAAAGATACTTTCATGTCGAAGGTATATCGAAGGACATTTTCATAATTTTTCATTAAAACCAAGTCTTATATGATTACTAGGATACTTATATGTCAAATGTGTAAATTAGGGACAGCTTCATTATTTTAGACTACTTATAGGTCTTAGAATACCCTATTAATATTTTTTAAAAAAAATCAAAAAATTTTTTAAAAAAATTAAGGCAATGTCTCCGAGTTAGAATAATGCCTAGAGTTTCTCTTAGAAAATGAGAGGGATTTTACATATTATTTTAACAACAATATATCCTTTTCAAAGTGAAAATTGAGATTTTCCATAAATTTTTTTTAAAAATAAAACATTATGTATTCCTCTGGTTATCCAGCGGGGTACAAAGGATATTTTAATTTTTAAAACCTTTCATTTTCCACTGGCTTTCTAGCAAGGTATGAAAGAGAATGATAAAAAGCTTTACATTCTTTTGTTTATGTAGAAGGGTATGAAAAAATATTTTGATTTGCAAAAATATTAAAAACTCAATTTTCTTATACTAAAATTTTGACATGTGGGAATTATTATTAAATATCGAATACTGAAATTGAATAAGAATAAAATTAATGTTAACACATGATTAATAGGCACCTATTGCTAGGCATCCAGAGAAGGTCGATCCTTATTTGTGATTGTAACCAACTCCAGGACCTTTTAATGCAATCACTAGTATTTTCACAGATCTTGAAATTTGTTTTTATGGGTTTCATAACCCTAGAAAATATAAGCTCCAATAGTAACCAATCTCACCTTGCTAAAATAGATTGGTGGCGAATCTAGAAAAATGGTCGTTTTGTAACAACTATGTAGGGTTAAGCCAAGTGAGCGATTCATCTCAACAACTCAGTTCCCAAACACGAAAAAATAATAGGAAAAATTTAAAAATGATATGGCCCTAAAAAATAAAAGTAATGATATATAGATATTGTAGATCGAGGGGTACACTCGTTATTTTAAGTTGGGTTGGTCAGGATTCTTATCTGGGCTATGTTGTGACACTCTTTTTCTAATAATCCTAAATATCCAAGAACAAAAACATAGCAACCACCCTAGTAGAAGGTGACTTCTTCTAGGCAACTTGTGCATTTTCAAGATTGATTTAGTCACATTTAAATGGCCACGTACGGGCGTGACAAAAAAATGCAGTTTTAAAGGCCAATCTAAGATAAAAAGGATGAATATTTAAGAAAAAATTGGTTTTTATGTTTTTTCTTGTCAAATTTTGGAAATTCATTTTTGCAAATGATATCACGGTCAAATTTTTTATTTTTAAATATATTTTTTAAGATTTCTCTATAAAATTTAGGAAGTTGATTATTGTATTTTTTTTTTTACCAACACTAGTGTAGTATTTATGCCAAATGCACTTTAAAAAATAAAAAGTATTCAGAAAAAATTATCTTGGCATTTTATACCATGAGGAATCAAGTTATCAAATTTTCTAATTAAGTTTGAATTTTTCACTATACCATGAACTCCTACTTGCGATTTTTCAATAAAATTTGTTCCAAAATTCAAGTTTGTATCTTTATTATTTACATAAATTAATATTTTGAGTAAGGTTTTAAATTCAACTCATTTTCCTAAAATTAGAATTACTTTAGGAATTTTTCTTGCTTTTAATATACAAGAATATCTATTTCGTAAAAGTTTTTGGTAGAATTTTTTAAAATTTAAAATTTTTAAAATTCATCAAATATTTTTATTAGATTCATGTTAAATCAGTTTTTGAAATCCATTTTATCTTATGAGTTTTGATTTTTTTTTTCAAATAATAATTTTTCTCTATAAGGATTTTCTCGTATAATTTTACGAGTTTCAAATTTCCAATCAAGATTTTTTTTCATTCTTTCATTCCAAAATTTTGTTTAAGATTATTAATTTTAATTTGAATGTTTTATTTTTATTTTATTTTAGTTTTGGATTTTTTTTAAAAACCAATTTTATGGAAACTAGTCTAACTAGATTTCAACTATTTCCTAACTAATTTAATTTGGATTTAACCATGCCATTAGATGATCTTCTCTTGATCATGATTAAAAAAGATGAGTCATAGCTAATAGTACACTTTAATTCAATGTCATCTTATCTCTAAATTACAAATATCCATAAAAAATATAATTAAAATAATTACTAAAAATTAATCATAATTTTCTACCAAGGACATTTTTTTCATCTCTTTGGTCAAACCTTCCCTTTATAAATAAGGAGAGGATTTTTCATTTTAAGGCTATTGGCTTTTAGAAGTAAAAACAATATAAACACCAAATTTTCTCCGAGTTTTAAAGCTTTCTGAAGTAGATTTTCTTCAAAAAGCTTTAGTTTTTTCTTCATTTCATTCACTTTTCATCTTTTTAGCAAGCCAAATTCATGTTTTAGCACATAGATTTTAGTCCATGTTCAAAGGCTAAGCTTGATAACTATGAACTATTTTCTTTGATATCTTTATTAAGTTTGATTTTTTTTAACAATATCTTAATTTTTCTCATGAAATTCGTTGTCATTGATATTGATTTTTGTGCTATGATGTTTAATTTGTCATATATATATATATATATATGTTCGTATGGATAATATTTTCCTTGGCATTTTCTTGTCAATGTGTTGGACAAACATGTTTACATGTCTATTTTTGATGATTTTTTACATGATGATACTGGTTTATGCTTGATAAAACTAGGATATATGATTATTGAGTTGGAATCATTTTGTTTGGTGGATTATTTGATATTGGCCGAACCTAATGCATCTACATATGATGACTTTTTTAACTTTTTGTGGCTATTTCGTAAGTATAAAGTTTAAGGCTAAATTGTACAAATAAAAGATATTTTCTTAGCCATACCATGCTTGGTCAAATCCCTTATATATATTTAGGATCATATTTTAAGCATTTTATCATGTGGAAATACATTTTTTAGATTTTTAGGATCATTTTATATTTTTTAAAAATTTAGTGGTTTGTTTGTAAATATTGAAAAATTTGTTTCAGGCCAAAAGTAATTGGCTAAACCTTCCTTGTAAATTTTTAATGTGATTTTGTGTTGATTTTGACATATATAACGTTTAATTTTGTGTTTTAATTATGTAAGGACAAATTTAATAAATTTAGAATAAGTTTAGGGACCATTCGAAAACCTAGCATTTTGGGTCAAAATGATCATTTTCAACATTAAATTTTCCCATTTAGGGTATTTTGATTTTTTTTGGCATTCCTTTGGTCCTCCAGTCAGGTGTAGAGTATTTTTTGTAATCTTCTCCTTCTCTAGGAGGGCATGAAATGTAATTTTGAAAAAGTTGAAAGGATTAATTGTAATTCTTACAACTTAGGCCATCATAATATTCAAATTACCCATTTAGGGTGAAAAAGTTATTTCTTATAATTTTTATGTCTTTTAAGGTCACCAGATGCTTTCAGGATGAAGGTAGTTTCAAGGGCATTTTAGTATTTTCCCCTAGAACCATGTGTGATGTAGTCACTAAGATGCTTTTATGCCAAAGCTGTGCATTTACGATCATTTTTTTATCTTTTAGGATTATTGAGATACTCTTATGTTGAAGGTATACTTTTTTGGTAATTTGGCATTAAAACTAAGTCCTTTAGAATTGCTAAGATACTTTCAAGTAGAGGTACTTTAGAGGACATTTTGGTCTTATTGACCAAATTTGAATTTTAAGAATAGAGTTTTGGAACTTTTCATCTAAATCGAGTCCTAGGGTATTTTTTATATAAGATTAAAATTTTAGAGAATTAAGACAATGTCTTTGAGTTAAAATAAAATATGAAACTTTTCCCAGAATATAAGAGAGTTTCTACAGATTATTTTAATAACAAAATATCCTTTTCAAAAGGGAAATTGAGAATTTTCAAATTTGTAAAATAGAACCTCTCGTATTTTTTTGGTCTTTCAGCAAGGTGTGAAAGATTTTTTAATTTTCAAAAATATTGAATACATGGTTTTTTCATAAGAAATAATAAATTTGTTTCATAAAAATTTTAGTCTAGAAAATGAAAATTATAATTAAATATTGGATATTGAAATTGGATAAATATCAGAATTCAAGTTAACATATGATTAGTAAGGTATTGATTGTTGGGTATCATAAAAAAGATCGATCTTTACATGATTGTGAACTAACTCTCAGACCCTTTTCACGTGATCTATAGTATTCACATAGACCTTTAAGTTTGTTTTTAAGGGTTTCATAACCCTCAAAATACGAACTTCGATAGGTTACCAATCTCACCTAGCCAAAATAGATTTGCGACAACTCTAAGATAAATGGTCATTTCATAACGATTATTTAAGGTTAAGTCGAGTGAGCAATTCACCTCGATAACCCAGTCTCTAAAGATAAGAAAATGGTACTAATGATATGGCCCTATAAATAAAGAATATTGATATATAGATAGATAGATATAGGAACAAGGGCCTTTTAAGCCCAACTTTGTCAGGATTCGAGTCTCGACCACATTGTAACGTTCTTCTCGATACAATGCTTGGCAGTGGCTAAATAACCTTGAAATGCAAAAATATTGTTCATGTATAAATGCTTATTGTCATAATTAACCACACAAGTGCACATATCACGACAAATAATATAGTGGTAAAGTAAAGTGTTGATCCCACGAGGAATTGATACTAAATTTGTTAAGTACTAAAATAACTTAATCCCATTCAAACAAACGGTTCAAAATTATAAACTACAACTAATAATAATAATAATAATAATAGAAGCCTAGGATTATAGTTTTCTTTAACACTTTATTTGAATAAAACCATATTCTCTTAACTTGACTAATAATAAAGAGTTATTAACGTAGAGTTCTAATTTATTTATAAGTATCTTCCAAACTCACTAAGCTTAGACTCTAATTTGGTTACATATGGCATGTTTGTATATTTATATCTAGCATGTAGATCAATTCATCCTAATAAATGAATATGAAATATATGTCATTCAATCCTGGTCTAAGCACAAAACTCACTTTTCCAAGTTCATTAAGGTTATCAAAATAAATCTAATTGGTGATCAGGCACTTAAAAGCATTAAGAACAAGATTGAACGAACAACATTAATATTATTAAATCAAGAAAAGAAAATACAATAATATAAATTGCATTGAGTTCCATTGCAACCCTAGAAAAATATAATCTAGTTCATAATAAATATAAAACCAAGGAGTTTCACCATCATAAATAATGCAAGAAAGATAAAAAAGAGTAAAGGGAAAGAGAAAACTAAGATTTACCGGATTGGCCGAATTCTTGATTTTCAAGCTTCTCTAAAATCTCTCTAATATTATGGTGGCAGCTCTTCTTTCCTGAAAGCTAGAGAAAAATAAGATTATAGAATATCTAGGATTGTCATAAGTCTAATCCTAAGAATCTTATTTATAGGCAAAACCCTGAAAGTAAAACCTTGGTCTCCAAATAACTTGGACATATTATTTTTTGAAAATTGCCAAACTTTATCACTTTGCTTAATTGAGTCTACTTTACTTTTTGATTAAGTTGTTGCACTTTTGGAAACTCTTTTCGGCTTTGACCTACAAAAATATGAAAATTATTTAAATAATTAAGCAATTAAATATAAGGGAAATAAATAATACTAAATTAGAAACTACAAAAATAAATAAATTTTAAATAAAAATCTCTAAAACTTAGTTAATTTACTATGAATAATTAGACTAAATAACTCTATTTTATAGAGTTATTCTACCTCCACACTTAAGATTTTGCTAGTCCTCGAGCAAAACAAAACAAAAAAATGAAACAAAACCAAACGAATCAAATCCAAATTAAGATGGATGTACTCAAATAATGGTTACCTTAATTATCCTCAAAGTCATCTCAATATCTTAATTTAAGGTCGATGCAAACATAATTCAAATTCATGCTTCGATTCAATCAAAAATCTTAATTCTTTGAATGGATTTCTAGTATGTGTATAAATGATCTCTTAACAAATCATTGCATGCAAACCGAATAAATTCATGCCAATGCAAATCATGAATTAATACTAGATTCTCATATGCTTGCTTTTCATCTCTCTCTCCACTAATGTAGACCAACACTTCATCAAAGATCATGTAGGACTTTATTAAGGTTGTCATTTAAGGCTACGATAAAAGATATATTTCGGCTTAATTCACCCATAGACATTTTTCAGTGATCCAAATCTTTTATCTAGCCTTTCACAACTAGTTTGAAGCACATACCTTTTTTTTTTCTCTTTTTCATGCCATTTTATTCATTTACACATTTTTTTTTTACTTTTTTTCGATTTTTTCTTTTCATTTTTTTCTTTCATGCTTCACCAATACAACAGAATTCAAACATGGCTCATTATATTTTCTGAAACAATTTCGTGCTCATGCCTATCTAATGAAGGTTGATCATGGTTTTTCTTATTAGGCTAGGCTAAATATATTTATGGCAATTAAAAAAAGGATAAATCAATTAGGTCCAAATAAGATAACTTAGGATATAAAAATATAAAGATAGGCTTAGAAAGGCTCAAACGATCCAAAGATGGCTTAAATCATCTTTTTAACTTAGTGTTGTTTAAGATTTCACCTCAAGAGAGAATCAAACAAATTCTAGGCCTATAGATATAATTCCAGTTTACATCAACATAAACATTCTTCAAATAAGCAATACAAATCAATGCAAGGGATTATGTGCTTAGAATTTTTGAAAATCATATTCTAACGATAAGAAAAATAAAAGAATCTAATCAAAAATTAAATTATGCTTATATTTTCCCAAGGATCAAGATAAATCAATAACTTAGTTTTCATCATTAGATAAAGATCCCATCATATTAAGCGTAAACATCTTAATCATAATAAACTCTTAAAAAATTTATGCAAAAACAAAAAAAATTATGCAAAAACAAAGATAAAAAGAAAAAAAAGTATACAAGAATTAACTAACCTAAACTAATTCGACAATAACAAAATAATAACCTCACCCCAAAACTTAAAACAAACATTGTTCTCAATGTTTATAAATAAAAGAGAAAGAATAAGTGACTTCTTTTTTGATGAAAGAAACTCAGATGAAGCTCTAGTCATTCTTTTCGAATTATCTTGCTCATCAAAGTTAGTAGGAAGCTATAAAAGAAAATCAAGTAAAACAAACTTATGGAAAATAATCCTAAATAATAATAATAATAATAATAATAATTATAATAATAAATCTTTGAACTTTTTTTAAATTTTTTTAAAAATAAAATAAGAATGTGAATAAGGGGAAGGGGGCTACTGATGGTGCTATAGTATCGAGACCTGCCTCTACAGCATTGACTTTTGAAATATCAAGGCTGAAATTTTTTTTTTTATTGTGGCACTATAGCGCCACTATTCCAGCGCTATAGCACTAGCCTAGAATGCAGCTTGGCATTACAGTGCCAGCTTGTTTTTTTTTAACACCTATAAATTTCTAAAATTAAGTAAAGAAAAGTTTAAGAAGCTTGGGTTGCCTCCCAAAAAGCGCTTGATTTATAGTCATCGGCTTGACAATCTTCAATGTTATTTTAGGTAGGCTAAACTGTTGTAGGACCTTTAACGACCAAACTTGCCTCCCCAAAGATGTTTGAAATGTTGCCATTTCACCTTAAACTTCCTAGGCCATTTATGTTAACAATCGACTATCCCAATGCTCGTTTATAGTTTTTTAAATGTATCATCAAGGGCTTACACTTCGAGGGTGATTTTTTGAATAAGAGGCATTAAAGATAATGTTGCATTAGCTAAAAATCCTATTGTTTTAAACAAAGGAGTGAAATTAATAAAATGTGGTTGTGCCTCCAATAACTTCGAACACCCTATAAGTCAATGTTATCCTACTCAAAAATTGAAATCAAAGATACCTTGAATGTATAAGTGGCATAAGTCTTTATAAGCACTTCATTGAATGCACTTTCCACCACATTAACTATGCAATACTCATCATATTCTTTTAGAAAAGATGATGGTAAGGTAGACTGATTTTTTTTCTTGAACATCTTCGTCATGTTTATTGACCACAGTATCCTCTTTAAATGATATGTTTGGTAATTCTAGCTCCTCACTATCCCTTTTAATCTTTCTACCATTTATAAGATTTGTTTCATTTTCACAGGGTAAAGTTTCTTGAGGACAGTTGTAGATGGCATCAGCAAGCTAGCCTACTTGTGTCTCAAGGTTCCTCAAAGATGCTATTAGAGTTTGAATGATAGCATCTCGACTTTTAGTTTTTTCCATATATTGCATAAGCATCTCTTTTAACAATTGCTTTTCTTTTAGGATACGAACTTAAGATTGCGATGGAAAACCCTGATAAAAGGTTAGATTGATTGAATATGAAAGCCATTGTGTTACACCAAGAAAAATTTAAGTGATCGCTCCAATTTGGATTGTAGTTGTTGGAATAAAAATAATCCTACTACATACTGTGGTTTCCAACATATTGAATGGGTTTAGTGTAAATTGGGCAATGATCACTAGTTTGTGCTCCCTCACATAATTCTTAAGTTATTAATGGGCTTTGGATAGCACGTGCATTCAAATTGTCAAGCTTCCCAGAAATTACAGCCAATTGTGCAGATATGGCATTGAGTGCATTCCTTTGTTTAATTTCTTCAAATGCCCATTGATAATTATAAATCGACATCTTTTCAAATCACCTAAAATAAAAATAAAATGAATAGATAAATAAATAAACAAAAGTTTGAAGTAAAACTAAGATTGCTTGGTATTAATATTAACAAAATAGAACAATACCCAGGCAATGGCGCCAAAAACTTGTTGTCAGAATTAACCATGCAAGTGCACGTAGTGCAACAAATAATATAGTAGTAAAGTAAAGTATCGATCCCATGAGAAATTTAAACTAGATTTGTTAAGTATTAAAATTAAACAACTTAATCTTATTCAAACAAATGATAAAAAATTATAAACTCCAACTAATAATAATAATAATAACAAAATAATAGAAGCCTATGATTACAATTTTTCTCAACACTTTATTTGAATAAAACCCTACTCTTTTAACTTGACTAATAATAATGAGTTGTTAACCTAGACTTTTAATTTATCTATAAATATCTTTCAATGATCTTATAAAAATGTCTTTCTTAATCAATTTAGTATATGATTATGCAAATTGAATTAAAAGAAACTCATTAAGCTTAGAGTTTAATTTGGTTACATATGGCATGCTCATATAGTCCTATCTAACATGCATATCAATTTATCCTAATAAATGAATATGAAACATGTGCCATTCAATCTAGGTCTAAACACAAAATTCCTTTTTCCAACTTCATTAAGGTGACCAAATCGATCTAATTGGTGATCAAACAATTAGAAGCAATAAGAACAAGATTGAATGAACAACACAAATATCATTAAATCAAGAAAAAAAATAATCAAATTACATGTTGAGTTCCATTGCAACCTTACAAAAATAAATTTAGTTCATAATAAATATAAAGCCAAGGAGTTTTACCATCATAAATAATACAAGAAAGAGTAAAGGGAAAGAGAAAAAGAAAATTAAAATTAGCCGGATCTTTGATCTTCAAGCTTTTCCAAAATTTCTCTAACTTTTTGAATATTATAGTGGCTGCTCTATTTTCCCAAAAATTAGAGAAAAATAAAACTATAGAATATCCAGGATTATCCTAAGTCTAATCCTAAGAATCCTATTTATAGACAAAACCTTGAAAGTAGAAACTTGGTCTCCAAGTAACTTGAACATATTATTTTTGAAAATTGCCAAACTTAATCACTTTGCTTAATTAAGTCCATTTCACTTCTTGATTAAATTATTGCACTTTGGGAAACTCTTTTCACTTTTGACCAACAAAAATATGAAAATTATTTAAATAATTAAGGAATTAAAATATAAGAAAAATAAAATAATACTAAATTAAAAACTACTAAAAATAAATAAATTTAAATAAAATAATATTACTATAAATA
Source organism: Adansonia gregorii (assembly GCA_038382025.1). Lineage (NCBI taxonomy): Eukaryota > Viridiplantae > Streptophyta > Magnoliopsida > Malvales > Malvaceae > Adansonia > Adansonia gregorii. Next base: position 9,963,210 of record JBBYHO010000006.1, read on the forward strand.
AAATTTAAATATAAATCTCTAAGACTTAGTTAATTTACTATAAATAATAAGACTAAATAACTCTATTTTATAGAATTATCAGCACATCACTATTCGTACATCGATAGATCTTGAAATATATCAACATCTTTTGAAGTGTATCGATACAATGGCTATAATGATAATATTTTATACAAATGAAAGCAATGAATCAATAGATAACATAATGTATTGATACAACCTGGTAAGAATGAACGAGAATCACTTGAGCGAAGCCTCCAACGGGTATATTACTAAACCAAACATTCCCAATAGTCATATTCATGATCAAGACTATAAATAAAACTTTCCAACACCTCTAACAAGAGGAAGAACCAAAAGATTATGCTTAAAGTCATATCTTTCATCTTTTCTATCTTTTTTGCTAAGTAGTTCATCTTTATATAGGATTAATATTTCCTACCTTTGTATTCTTTGTATATTTAGAATTCATCATTTCTTGAGCTTAACATTGTAAATACCTATCCTTTAGAGGTTACATTTTGTTTAAAACCAAATCCTTATTAAAAAAAAGATAGGTTCTTACTTAACAATTAAAAAGTAGAGAAATGTTATATCTTAGCCACAAAAGATATAGGTAGAGGATGCTATCTTATCCTACAAAGATAGAAAGCATAAAGGTTATGCCTTTTCCTTGAAAGGCAGACAATTGAAGTTAGTGAATCAAGAAAATCCAAGGCCGAACCTATCTAAATACTTCAGTTTGCTTCTCATTCCTCAGCTCTTTAATTATCTTTTTATTATTTACTATCTTACACTCCAAAGATCATTGTTTAGATTTCTCAATTTTATCAAAGTTTTAATTTGTAAAAAGTTTTTAAGAAATCAATTCACCTCTTTGATTTCATTCACTACTAAAAAGTCTAATAATTGGTATCAGAGCTTAGTCTCATTTTTAAAAATTTAACCGCCGCAGGCAAAGATCCACAAAATATTGAGGAATTTTCAAAGTGATGACATAAAATTCATGTGCCAAGAAGGAAATTCCATTACAAGTCTTCCACTTCTAAGTAGTTAAAACTATTTCCATTAGAGAATAAGGATAAAGTTCTTTATCCAAACATTCGATTATGGCATTTGGAGAATCATCACAAATGGTCCTTTAGAAGTACTTAAAGAGGAAAAAATTAGGATGCAAATGATACAAAGAGGGCTTAACTTAATTTTAAAGCCTTTCACATTCTCCTTTCTGCATTAAGTCAAACTAGGAAAGAAATGTAGGAAAAATTAAAAGAAACACTGTAGAGAAAAGAAAAAAGAAAAAGTTGAAAAGAAACCTTATGAAAACCTCTCTTCAAATCCAAATGTGTTTTACGTTATGGCTCTAAAAGAGCCCGAGGTATTATCTAGCACTTGCTATTCAAATTCATATTCTTTTGATGAATTACAAGATACCTAGGATGAGCTTGCTATTGAATTTAAAGAAATGTGTTCGAGACATAAGAAAATGTTTTCAAATTTAAAGATTGAAAATAAATTTTTATTGAAAAAAAGGATGAATTAGAAAGCCTTAATGAAAAATATATAATGAATTTTAAGGCTTGCCAAAACAAAATTAAAATATACGAAAAAAGAATTTTGATTTTGAAAAGGAAATTTAAAGGTTGAAAAATGGAAAACATATTGCTTTTGAAAAATCCTTTCAAATTAGTATAACCAAGTACACACATTGCAATTATCATGGTTATACCTCACGTACTTGTCCTATTAAGAAAATGATTCAATATAAAGTTAGGCAAGTATGGGTACCAAAAGTTACGAGAGACTTAGTAACTAACTCTTAAGGATTGAAAGCAATTTAGATATGAAAATACAAGTGAAAGTCTCTTGTATGTATGCTGGAGCAATAAGGAGTAAAGCAATACAAATGGATGATCTAGACATACAAGGAAGTGTGATGGGTAACTCCTAAGACTTAAGTTTATTTTTATCATATATATTTACTTATTCATGATATATATATATATGTGTGTTTGTTTATTTTGCTTTATTGAAAAATATTTTGTTAATGTTATTTTGATGTAAATGATTTTAATGAAAATACATATCTTGTATCTTGATTATGTAGGACCTTATTAGAAATGCATTTAAAGATTATGTGCTTACTTGTTTACATATTTAATGTTTAAGTGTTTAATAATGATATGTTTAATTGATTTATAAAATGATGATATGAAGCAAAACTCAAGCATGATTTTATAAAAGGTTGATATTAATCATGCTATTGAGTATTAAGCAAGCTTTATTGGATCAGTGAATTATATGCATATCCTTAAGGGAAGCATATAAAGCTTGTATATATGATTTTTTGCCACAAACCATGCTCTTAGCAAGTTCTTAAGACACTTTGATACTTCATATTTCATTTCACCTTTATAAGGCTTAAGATGTTTAATCATGTTGTTTGCTCATATTTTTTAGCTTAAACAAATTTGGAATAAATTAAACATGTTTATAAACTAGTGCATACAAAGTTTGAATGAAAATTTCTTATTTCAATGCTTTTATCGCATATTGCTTGAAATTATAGTTGTCTATGTGACCAAAAATGCAAAATCACTCAAACTTGAGTTTAAAAGTAGTTCTAATTCAAACTTTTAATCATTCAAATGAGTTTCAAACATTTCAAATCAAAGGTTTGAATTAAAACATCAAATCATGGGTTTTGGAAGCAAAATTTCATGTTTTTCTAAGCTTTTTTGAAAAAACTTAAAGCATGTGGCAATACCTTTAGCATTGTATCTATACAATGAACGAAAACCCAAAAAAGCCCAGATTATATTGATACAACACTATTTGTATCGATATAGCACTATTTGTATCGATATATACCCTCTTTATATAGATATATGTAGTGTATATTGGCTAATTTCTTGTTGTTTTGATTCTAAAATGCAAAATTGGTCTTTTTCACTGGATTTTCACTTAAAATGCTTCATTTTTATGATTCCTAAACCTTAAAGAACATATTTCATAGCTCATCTCATGCTTAAGCATAATATTTGATTAATTAATAAGTGTATCAAAAATCAAATGCATGACTTATATAATTAAGTGCTCATATTGCCTCATGTGCTTAAAAATATAAATTCTTCTATGCGTCATTATTTTTGTGCCTTAATTGCATAATGACAATTTGGTACCATATATGCTTAATGACTTCCATTTCTTGACACTTGGTATCAATTGTTTCAAAATCTCATTAAGCTCATTGAAACATCTTTTTTTGAAAAACTCATGAGCTTATTGAATATTTTCTTATATATATATATATACATGTGACAATTGAATCTTGGTACTGTTAATGCTCATCTTTTGCTAATTTTTTTTTTTTAGATCTGCAAGGGTTATGAAGATAAAGCAAATCTATAAAAAAGAATACTTGCATAACAAAATGAAGCAAACCAAGAATACTAATCTTATACAAATCAAGCCTAGACCTTCAAAGGAATGCTCAACACTTCTATCATAAACTCAAAGTCAAATGTAAGCATTTCAATAAAGCTTGGTAAATTTAAGGTGTCTACTAAACTAATGCTTTAAAATCATTATCCTCTACCATATAGTTTAGTGACATGGATGAGTTAATTATATACAATTGGTATCCTTATATGCAATGTATGCTTGAAATGATTGTTAAATATGAATTTTGAAAGCGTTAAGTATTTTGATATCTTTTGTTTTGACTCTTGTTTTTAACAATTGATGCACTAGGTCTTAAGTATGTTTTAACTCATGGATTAAAATGAATATATCTTTATGCATGTTCATTGATTGAATTAGTGTTCACATGATCTTATTGACATATTACAAATGAGCAAATGATTTTCTAACCTATGAAAGTTTGTTAAATTTTTTTTAATAGATTCTTTAACTTTCTATATGGTTACTTGAATGATTATGAATAGTATGCATATGCACTAAAATTTCAAAAATTGGCATCTATTATGCATCTAGACAACAAATTAGATTAATAATTCTTGATATCCTTTATCAGTAGTTTGTCTTTAACACTCATAATCCCAAATGCGCTTAAAAGTCTACATTTGAATACATGAATCGTATGAACTACACATTAGAGCTTAAATGCATACATTTTTCTCAATAATTGGTACACATGCTCCTACATGATTTAAAATTAGTATACCTTTTTGAAATCTTGTTGGAATTAGTCTCCTAGCTTTGAATTAATCTATCTTTAATTTTTTTTATATTCCAAAAAGGAGGAAAATTTTAGGTGTAATTTGCACATGCTTTATTGATATATATATATATATATATATGCTAGCAAATAGAAAGATTTCATATATGTTTATATTATTTATAGCTCATGAATTCCTTAATACTTTGTGTTGATGTTCTTATAGGCAAGTATGAACAAAAATGCCATTGCAAAGTTTTTCAAAAGGCATTTTAAAAAATATTCAAAATTTTTAATAATGCCTTTATTTAAGGGAGTTTTATTGAAAATCTCTAAAAGATTAAGCAGAAGTTTTGTAAAAAAATTCATCTTAAGTTTTGTCATATCATAAAGAGGGACATTATTAGCTATATTAGCTTTGAATTAATTTTAGTTTTGATATAACTAAAATTTAAGTTTAATTAGGTCGAGATTAAATATTTTCAAGTTAGTATTTTTTTCATGAATTATTTAAAAATACTTTGAAAAATACTAGAATGTGTTTTAACTCCTTTAAGCACTCAAAAATATATTTTTAATGCATACTTTGATATAAAACATTTTTGGGATAAGTTTTATAAGTTTTAAAATCATGAAAAACCCCTTAAAGATTATTTTTATATAAATGTATAGATACCTTCAGTTTTGTATAGATAAAATGCTTGGTAGTAGCTAAATAAACTTAAAATGAAGAAATCGTTGTTCATGTATCAATACATTGCTATTCATGTATCACTACATCCTAAAATGTACCAATACATTCTAAAATGCATGGATACAATAGGCTGTAACAGTCATATTTTGTACCAATGAAAGCAATGTATTGATAAACAATGTAATATATTAATACAATCTAGCAAGAATGAAGGGGAATCACTTAAATGACCCCTTCAATGGCTATATTACTCCACCAAACATTTCCAATAGCCATATTCATAACCAAGGCTATAAATAGGCCTTTCCAACACCTCTAACAAGAGAAAGAACCCAGAAATTGCACTTAGAGTCATATCTTTCATCTTTTCCATCCTTTTTACTAAGTAGCTCATCTTTGTATAGGATTAATATTTCCTATCCTTGTATTCTTTGTATATTTAGAATTCATCCTTTCTTGAGCTCAACATTGTAAACACCTAACCTTTAGAGGTTACATTTTGTTTATGCCTGAAACTTTGCAAAAAAAAAAAAGAGAAAGTTCATACTTAGCCATTAAAAAATAAAGAAAGGTTCTATCTTAGCTACGAAAGATAGAGGGTAACGGTTACTATATTATCCTAGAAAGATAAGGAATATAAAAGTTATATATTGTCCTTGAAAGGCAAACAATTCAAGTTAGTGAATTGGGAAAATCCAAGGCAAGTGAGATCAAGGTAGAGGATACAGGCAATTGAGGCCGAGACTCTCTAAACACTTGAGTTTGCTTCTCTTTCCCTAGCTCTTTAATTTTCTTTTTATTATTCATTAACTTGCAATCTAAAAATTATTGTTTAGATTTCTCAATTTTATCAAAGTTCTAATTCGCCAAAAGTTTTTGAAGATCAATTCACCTCCTTGTTGATTTCATTCACCACTAAAAGGTCTAACATATATTACCTCCTTTTTTATTTCATTCACCACTAAAACGTCTAACATATATTTTCTTTAAAACTCTAATCTTTTTACCAAACCATTTGTAATTGTGACAATTCTAATTCATATATAAGTTTATAAGTATACATTTTCTCCAAAATTCTATTTTCTACCCAAACCTAATTTTAAACTTCCTTCTTTTCTTTTTCAGGATCAAAATGGAATCTTTGGTGTTTTTTGACTGCTATCTCTTTACAATAAAATTTGGTTGTAAGCATATGAGATACAGGTTAATTTCATTTTCATGTTTCCCTTTGCTTTTAATTAGTATCTTAAATGTACTAATCTTTCAATTTTCTGAGTGCTATAAGCATAAGTCATTATCTTAAATCTATCTTGATTGCTATTGTTTGATTTAATGTATCTGCTTAAAACATCTTTTCAATCGAGTTTTAAACATGAAAATTAAATCTACAGAATAATCAAATTAAAATTTTTTTTGACAAAGTCAATTATATAGAATTCTTATTTTGAGCAAATTATTTTTATTGCCCTAGGAATTGAAGAGGAAAAAATGGGTTAATAATGAGTTCTTCTTAATCTTGGCAATTCATCAAAAAACCTAAACTAACACATTTTAATCTAAGTGAAGTTTAAAGTCTTAAGGTGGGTTTTTTTTATTAGCATTTGAAAATTTTTTCCTAAAAAATTAAGAAAATGAAAAGCATTTGTTTACTAACTTATTCTTTTAAAAAAATTGTATTTTAAATCTAATATAAATTGTTTGATAAAAATTGAGAAAATTTAACCCCTATATATGATAGTTTTCAAATTCCTTTTGTAGTTGGCTTTTTATTTATTGTTGAAACACTTATATTGAATTTGAAATTCATCTTCTCATGTCCTTTCAAACATATTAAATGTTAACTAATTTGTGTATTACATTTGGATATTTTCATATTTTTTAATATAAATTCTAAATCCACCTTATCAAATTCATCTACCCAAGCATCAAAATTATGTCTTGCATTTGATTTGAAAATAAGATTTTACTTTATTTGTCATTTACAAAGTGAATTTGCATTTGAGTTCTCTTAAAAGAGTTAAACATGCATGGTATACTAAATACATACAATGAGAAATAAGTTTACTTTTAAACTTGAAATTCAATTTCATCTTTATATGTTTAAGTGCAAAACTTAAATTTGCTAAAAATAATTAGTTATAAATCAAATATCAATAGAAAAAAATCTTCATATTAAAACTTTAAAAGGTCATCCTCTGCATCATGAAGTTGTATTCCTAGTAACATCATGAAAATAACCCCATAATATAGACATAAAATTGCAAAATGATCCCTTAATTATAGAAAATAATTTAGATGGACCTATATGCATGGACAATATGAAATGGTTCTAAATCATAGAAAATGATTCATGCATTAAATTTTGCGTAATAATTCCTAAGCCATAGAAATGATTTAAATATTTTTTAATGGATGAAATTGTATAAAAATCCCTAGATCATAGAAAATGACCTAAATTACCCTAACATGCTTAAAATTACATAGTAGCCCCTCGATCATGGAAAAAAACCTAAGTCCTTAGATCATGGAAAATGATCTAAATGAGCCCAACAAACTTAAAATTGCATAAAAGTCCTTGGATCATGGAAAACAACCTAAATAACTTCAACATTGATAAAATTACATAAAAGTCTCTAGATTGTGGAAAATAACCTAAATAACCATAAAATGCAAGAAGTCATATGAATAATCACAAATCATGGAAAATGACTAAAGTGGCCTTAAAGTGTAAGAAATCACATGAAAAATCATAAATCATGAAAAATGACTAGAATAACCCTAAAGAGTAAGGAAGTTGCAAAATAATCCCTAATGTGCATGAAGTATCATGGGAAAATTGCAAAACAATTTCTAAAAGTTTCTAACTCTCTTAAATACACCCCTAGACATCATTTTCCACCAACAAACATGCAAGTATGCATCATTCATGATTTTTGCTCATAAAATACCTCGTCAACATGAACATGCATGATTTATTATTATGCATGGTGATGTTGTCAAATTTTCAATTTTTTAATGGAAAACACGTGGACATATAAATAGTGATCATAATGAATGAAAATGTTATAAAATGCATGAATCATACATAATATGAATATAAATAACCCAAAAAATCAAATAAAGTTAAAAGAGGAAAAAAATTGATGAAAACTACATAAGACCAAAGAAACTTAACATAAACATTTAGAAACAAGTTTTCTTAATGGAAACATGATTCTTATGAAAAAAAATCATCAAAGAAAACAAAAAATATAGCATTTAGAGATCATTGCTCAAGCTTTAGCCATAAACTTAGTTTTTACACCCTTGGCTCAAATCATTACCTAAGCATGGCTTAGAATCCTTAAGGTCACATAAGATTAAAAGAAAAATGAGTGAAAACAAACTTAAAAACATATAGAGGAACCATTTTGGATCATACTTGAAGAAACTCTCTCTTTTCCTTTATTTTTTTATCTTTTTTTCTTTTCTTTTTCTTTTCTGGTTCCCTCAACTAAGAACCAACTCTTCTCTCTATTTTGGACACCCTACAAAGTTGAAAGCTTGCTAACTCAGTAAAGCTTGCTTACAAGCAATCCTTTATACTTTAGGTGATCTGATCAAGGGTTGAAGTCTTCATAAATATGGCATGGTTTCAACTGAGTTTGGTGGACAAACTCAGATGCATGGCTTCAAAAGGAAAACCTCTTCAAAATTGACATATCTAAGTTTTATGCAAAAAAAAAAAAAAAAAGCTTTTAACTATAACCTAAAATAGCCCTTTTTGAAATTTAATTAAATTAAACTTAAAATAGTTATAAAACAATCAAACTGGATGTCATTTGGTACCTGAGTATGATTAAAGCATTAATCTTATTTATTCCAAGCTCATTCAAGCTTTAGTAGCATAAGCTATGTAGGTGGTTCTCATGCTTATGTTTTAATTTATAAATAGTGGTGAAGGACCTTTTGCTTGGTTATGATCTAATACAAGGCCATTAAGAAAGTCAAATGTAGGAAAACATAGGTAGACAATATTGTTCTTGGTGAAAAATGCCATCATACTGATACATTTGGTGTGTACGTAGATACAACTACTTCCTAGAACCAAAAAAACCTAGAAAACCTGACATTGTATCTATACAAAGCACATTGTATTGATACAGTATGCCTTGTATCAATATATTTGCAACTTTCAAGCTTGAAGTGATAAAAATCCGATAATGTATTGATATATAATAAAATGTATCAACATATCTTCGTGAATTTCATGGAAATGATATTTTTTACCTTGCAAAGGTTTCCAATTGACTAATTTGGTTCCTAGGCATTTTAACCTTCATTTGATTTACCTTGCATACTGGTGCTTAGTACTTGGCGACATGACGCTAACAAGCATCTCCTTGTTAAATTTTTATTTTTATTATTTTATTTTATTACCTTCAAATTAAGTCCAGGAATGTCATAAATTAGTTAAGAAAAAATAGGTGTACTTCAGCTAAAGTCCCGAATTGAGCATTGTTTGCTTCAAAAGGGGCTTGGACAAAATAATAACACTCTAAATCAGCCTGTAAATAAGTAGCTATTATAGTGAAACAAACATGTTGTAAATAATTCCAAAAACACTCATATTAAAGACTAAGAATAATAATAATAATAATAATAATA
>JBBYHO010000006.1:9972830-9994361 GCA_038382025.1 Adansonia gregorii
AATAATAATAATAATAATAATAATATAAGAAGAAAATTATTGTATATTGATTACTTAATTGGCTACTTGCCATTATTAATCTAATTTTAATATTTGATCATTTGAATAACAAATAGAATTATGAAATACCAATATGAAAATATTTGCCAATTAACTATTGGATTGGCATGGTATGCTACGGTATGATTTTCTTGGTTTGGTTTTAACTTTTAAGTTATAACATTTTAATTTTTAGTGTTAATTTTATCTATAGCAGTGCTAGTATAAATATATAATTACAAACTATATTGCATAATCCTTTTAAATTTTGTTGACAAAAGACTTGTTCAATACAACTAATCTTCATATTTAGATATATTTGAATTATTATATTTAAAAATTAAAATAAATATATAATATTATTAATTTATCATTAAATTAATTCTAATCATTTTAGATCTAAATTAATTTAGGTTCTATTCAAATCAAATTTAGATCAATATAAACGAGTTTAGATTATTGGCTTATCAATCGAATTTGAATTTAAGTCGGTTAAGTAGGTATTTTCAATTGGATTAGCTTTTTAAACTTTAAACACATTCATTTAAATAACGAGTTCATTTTTATTATTATAACAATGTAGTTTTTAATTCTACAAGCGAATTAAAAGATTATCATATATCAATTTTTTAAATTAATTTTTCAAAAATATACTTAGGGTTTTGCTAATATGTGCCCATAGATCACTTTTTAAGACTAGTTAATATTATTTATAATAATAATATTGTATTAAATTTAATAGTTAATAAATTTCTTCATTATTTTCAATGCTTTAGATGAAGATAATGCGATATATAATATTCTTGGAAAAATACCCTTGTGCACTAGTTAGCAAAATCCATATTCTAAATATGTCACCATATTACTCTACTTGTAAAGCCTAAAATAAATATAATTAAAGTAAGGATCTATTTAATTAGTGCTTACACATGAGAATTATTTAATTACTATTTTTACAAAAGTTTTTTTAGTACATTATTTTTATTGAGTAGGTTAAAACAATAAAAGAAGAAAGTCTATTTTATCAATTTATACAGATAAGCGTCTACATTTTTATTTTATCAAAATAAGCTTATAACATTTAATTTATTTGCAACTAAACCCTTTAACCTTTAACTTTTACTTAAATAAGACCTAAATTTTAATTTATACTTAGATAAATCTTTAACTTAAATCAATTACTCATTTCAAATAAAAGCTTATTTAAGTACAAACCAAAAGGTAAAGACTTACTTGGGCATAATACAAGTATTTATTTAAGAAAAGTAAATTAGTTTAGGATTTTTTAAAAAAAATTTAACAAAAATTAATCAATTAATTACACATTTATTATAATATTAAATTTAATTAATATAACTGTTCTAATAATGTCATTATGCTAAATACAATAGTTGACAGCTTTATTTATCAATTTTAATGCATTTAATATAGTAATATAATAATCTTAAAAGTACTTAGTAATTGCCAAAATCTTTTGTATAATATTATCTTAATCGGTTCTAACACTTCCATTAAAATAAATTTATTTACAAATTTTTTGATTAGTTTTTTATATATATAAATAATTATTCTATTAAGTGAAGTGTAAAACTTCACAAATGGATGATACATATATCATTAAATATATCCTAAAAAAGTGTCTAACTATTTATGTAGTTTTTACATTTCACCGTATAATTATCCTATGTACTATATTTATTTTGACACATAAAAAAAGAAAAAACATTTGTTATTACAACTTTCAAACGCTTAAATGGGAGTAGTTTCCAATGTATTTTTAGTAATCTTACTCTATTAAAAGCCAACTTTGATTGGCCAGTGCAGGTTTGCCCATCCTTCACTCCCATCCTTTCTTTTTCCATCAAAAAGCAAAGCAACCCATTTTTCCTCATCACTTTCCCAGGAAAAGCGAAAGAAGACCAAAACCCAAAAAAAAAAAAAAATATGAGAGAAATCTTGCACATTCAAGGAGGTCAATGTGGGAACCAGATCGGGGCTAAGTTCTGGGAAGTCATATGCGACGAGCATGGAATTGATAACTCTGGAAGGTATAGCGGTGACTCCGATCTTCAGTTGGAGCGTATCAATGTCTACTACAATGAAGCCAGTGGCGGAAGGTATGTACCACGCGCCGTTCTCATGGATCTGGAACCAGGCACTATGGACTCCGTCAGATCCGGTCCTTTTGGACAGATCTTTCGCCCTGATAACTTCGTGTTCGGCCAGTCTGGTGCTGGGAACAACTGGGCCAAGGGTCATTACACCGAGGGAGCTGAGCTCATTGATTCTGTTCTTGACGTTGTCAGAAAAGAGGCTGAAAATTGTGATTGTTTGCAGGGTATAAACCCTATAACTTTTTGACTTTTTCCCCCCTCTAAATTTTCATGTTTTATAAGTTTTGATGTTAAATTTATGTTGTATTTTTACTTAAATTTTGCTCTCGCAAAATTTGATGTGTTCTTGATCTTTGGTTCAGTGATCCATTTTGAGCGTTTTCCAGGCGCTTTTCTTTCCTTTTTTCCTTTTCGTCCCTTTTGGGGGTTCTAAAGATATATATATATATATTTGTTTTTTAGTGCACAACTGCTAATTCATTTTCCTTTACCAATTGAACATTTCTGTTTTGAGAAAATTGTTATGTATAAAAGGAATTTTTAGAATATGAGAGTGGCATTTAGCAAATCTGCATCTTTAAGTGACATTTAACAAGTCTGGGGTCTGAATTCTGCAACCCGGCCATTGAAGCAACGTGGTTTATTTATTTCATTGGCTTGAAGGGCTTAAAATTTGTTTGACCTGTTTGAAGTGATTGTAGAATGTGGTTGCATCATGGTCTGGTTTTGCTTTTAGCTTTTTGTACGTAGTATTTATTTGATTTATTTATTTCCTCAAGTAGGAATTAGGAAAGCTAGCCTTTCCTTTGTTTTTTTACAATCACCACCTAAGCTGTTCTTTTTTTATAGATAAGATATGTTGCAAATCTGTCCTAAATTTGATTTAAAGAGTTATTCAAGCCATTTGTTTATGTTTTATGTAATTATGTTTGGAAGTAATCTAGTCTATCTTGATTTACTGACTCTTGGTTCCTTCATACACTCTAACTTTCTATTTTGAACTTGTTCTTGCTTTAGCATTTCATATCTTATTTATTGGCTTTTTTTTTTTTTGGTTATCAATAGATGGTCAAATCCCTGTATTGATAACTCTTCCTAATTGTTCATCTTGTCCATTCATGCATTTTTGTGAGCCGGTTAAATTAATCTTTGGTTTTCTCAAATCTCAACTTGCATTTGCCTTCCGAAAAAGGCCATGTATACCTTTGAGTCTAACTTTATGTGCAACGGGAACAGGATTTCAAGTTTGTCATTCTTTGGGTGGTGGCACTGGATCTGGAATGGGAACCCTTCTTATTTCCAAGATTAGGGAAGAGTATCCAGATCGCATGATGTTGACATTTTCGGTCTTCCCTTCTCCTAAGGTGTCTGATACAGTTGTTGAGCCGTACAATGCTACCCTTTCTGTTCATCAGCTTGTCGAGAATGCCGATGAATGTATGGTGTTGGACAATGAAGCTCTATATGATATCTGCTTCCGTACTCTCAAGCTTGCCACTCCAACTTGTAAGTTGTGATCTATTTATCGTTCTAAATGCCTATTGCATGGAGCACACTGTTTTAGCTTTGCCTAACAAAAGTTTCTCCATTTGTTATCAACAATTTAAAAATAATGGGCAGTGGCATTAATTTGATAATGCTGCTTTATCTTCCTATTTTGGATCTTTGTAAACAGGAATTGACAAAACTTTATTAATTATAGGTTGCTTTCTTGCCCGATTATTAGGGAATAGGTGGCATGTTAGTTCCTATCTGTATTATTAAAGCTTAGTTAGTTGGGTTGCTCATATGTATCTTTCTTACCCAGAAATACAAAACATAATGTATACGGAATAAATTGTTTCTATGAATTGGGATAATAACTGGTATTTTCTTGTGCTGCATCTTCAAAAAAATATTGAGTGGTTTCCTTTTAATGGAATTAATTTCTGGAGTATACATGCTCTGGTCTCTGTGCTTATTTTCTTCTTTTAACTTGACTCAGTTGGTGATCTTAACCACCTCATATCTGCTACCATGAGTGGTGTGACATGCTGTCTGCGGTTCCCTGGACAGCTAAACTCCGATCTCCGCAAGCTAGCTGTTAACCTTATCCCTTTCCCACGTCTCCACTTCTTCATGGTTGGATTTGCGCCCTTGACATCCAGAGGATCACAACAATACCGGGCCCTGACTGTGCCTGAACTGACTCAGCAGATGTGGGATGCTAAAAACATGATGTGTGCTGCTGATCCACGCCATGGCCGTTACCTAACTGCTTCTGCAATGTTCCGTGGTAAGATGAGCACCAAGGAAGTTGATGAACAAATGATTAATGTCCAGAATAAGAACTCATCATACTTTGTAGAGTGGATCCCTAACAACGTCAAGTCCAGCGTGTGCGACATTCCACCTAAGGGTCTGAAAATGGCATCCACTTTCATCGGAAATTCAACCTCAATTCAGGAGATGTTTAGGAGAGTTAGTGAGCAGTTTACAGCAATGTTCAGGAGGAAAGCTTTCCTGCACTGGTACACTGGTGAGGGAATGGACGAGATGGAGTTTACTGAAGCTGAGAGTAACATGAATGATTTAGTTGCCGAGTACCAGCAATACCAGGATGCAACTGCAGATGACGAGTACGAGGAGGAGGAGGAAGAAGAGGAAGTTGCAGCTTGAGGGAGGATGGAGTCTTTATAGTTGGTTTTAAATGGTCTGAATTTTGTATTTTGCTTGGATTGGCTGTCGTTGGGTGATATGTTTATGCTGTGGATGGAGGGGTCAAATTTGTATTGACATCATGTGAATGTATTTTGTACCTGATTTTTTTTTTTTTTGGTAATATGCATTTGCTTTCAAAGCTTGATGATGATGAATGACGGATGTTTGATTTTAGTAGAATACTATAATGCTAGAACACAACAGTAGAACATTTGGACGTAATATTTATTTAGGACGTCAAAATCCGATATGCCTAGCAGATAAAGACGCCAATAATTTTTTTTTCTTAAAGAAGAGGCAAGAAGAGCGATTGTCGCGGTTCATGCTTATTTTGTTTCGTTTATGTTTTAAATCAATCAGTTTGTACTTTGAAATGTTATATATATATATATATATATATATAAATAAGGAAAATCATTTGAACAGACAAAAATATACATTGTTGCTCACTATATTATTGTTATTTTAAATATTTTTATTGTTAATAAAAATTATCATATTTATAAATAAAAATTTTAATTATGTTCAAAGATTTGGTTAAATGAAATTATTGCATAACAGGATTTATTACATTTGTAAACAAGAATTATAATTTTATTGAGATATTTTTTTAATTCTAATTCTATTGATTTACTTTAATAGTTTATTGAGAGACTTTGGGTAAATAAGATTTATTTTATAATAAATAAAAAGGGTTAAAATTTATATTCAATTAATTTATTTTCAAAGCTGTAATATCTAATTAACCTGACAAAAGTTTAAAAAAATATTTTAATTCAAATTTAAATGTCAATGCAAATTTTGGTTTTTTATAACATGTAGCTTTATGTTCATAAATAAGTATTTTATAATATAAATATTTTATATTGTAAGTAGTAATAAGATTCATTTCATTTTTATTAATAATTTTATGTTTTAAATCTTAAGAAAAATTATCATTGAAAATTTCAGTATTATGATATATTTCTTAGAAAAAAAATAATTAATAGAATATTTTATATAATGCTTTTAACAATTAATTATGAGTAAAACGTTTAAATAATAAATCTTATCAAACAACAAGTATGGAATTAGAATTTACAAGTAGCTAATTCTTATGTCAAAATAAATATTATTATAGATTTTATTTTAATCAATTCACCACATAAGTTGTGTAAATAAGTTTGAGAGCTTTAATTTTTTGAGAATGGATAATGGCTTTTTAAAAAAAAAAAAATTATTTGGTTGCAAGTAATAGTTTTCACAAACTTAAAATTATAGTTTTGGTCAAATTACTTAAAATGGTTTTGTGATTTAAAGGTTTTGTTGGTGGGATAACGATCTCACATCAATTAGCTAAAGAAATGGGCTGTAGCTTATAAAGCAATAGTCATCCTTCCCTTGTTAAGGTGCATTTTCTCGAAGGACAAAACTGTTAAGATAATTTGTGCACTGCTTCAAAGCAAATAATACCTTATAGCATGCATGGTCCGATAATCCTTGCATCAACAATAGTGCTGTATGTGGGAACTCATTTTGGAACCAAACCAACCCCTTGCGAGAACACGTGTACCCTTGCTTGGGGGGCTAGTGTTGGGAGAACAATGATCCCACATTGATTAGCCTAGGATATTGATTGTGGCTAATAAAGTAAGATACACTTCCTAGAAAATCAAATTCCTAACCTAGAGGAATCAACTGAAATAAAAAATTATGATTCTAGGATATATTTATTAGCATTTTCACAAATAGCAAATTTTTTATGGAGTTGTTTTTCTTTCTTTTCTCACATAATAAGTAAGGGACTTGTTCCTAGATTACATCAAATCTCTACTTATTGATGAGATGCCTTCTGGTTGAGCCTTAAGAAGCCTTTTGGTTAGCACTGGAAAACTACCAAACCTCATGAAGGCTTTAATAGGCATGTATGTGGAACATTATTAGAGGCAGGAAACTTGTGCAGCTTTTGGCCTTAAAAAAAGATCATAGTAATTGACCTATGGTGCATTCGTTTAGGGATTGGTATACTTAGAGTTAAGAGATCTTTGTTTTAAATTGCAATTTGATCACGTCTACATCTCTTCCTAAGATCTTAAAGAAATATGGGTGCTTTGTTTTTGTTTAATTTCACTGTGTATGTTTAATTTTGATTAAATTTTTATGCCTTTATTGATAAGCATGAGCTCGGGATTTCCTTTCATGAATTCCAATTCAAGATAAAATTTCTATAATCCATCATCACATAACTGAGTTAACAACCAACAAGATCATAAATTAAGCAATTTTTGTCTGTAAATGCTATAGGATGATTTTTTTCTAGCAATTGACGTGCACTTATCATATTTTGATCACAAGGCACAAACAAAAAATTAGTAACGATTTTGGTACCTATTCTAATCTCTATTATCACATATCCTTTCCTGATTGCTAGTTCTAAATTTTAAACATGCTTTCATCAAAAATCGTATGATGGTAGAATAATTGCTTTCCAACCAATTCACTTTGTGTTTGTTGCTATTAGCATAACAAGATGGAACAAACATTCTTATTCTTTTGTTGCTAATTGCTCTTAATAATTTGTGCTTGCATATTTTGTTACTACTGATTTTATTATAAACGATATCAATATGCCTTATTTGTTTGCATGTTCATTCTACTTTGAATGTCAAGTCTTAACCATTAATATTTCTCCAAATGAGTTGTTTTTTTAAGATAAGCATGGTGGATACTTGTTTTTTTCAACATTTTTTTTATTTTTTTTCTTTCTTTCTTGTTTGTGCTTGCTCTTTTTTGCTCTTGAGTATAAAGAGCATTGATCAACTTGGAAAATAAATGTTGGACATTTTTATTTTAAACTTTTAGTTAGACCTTTTGGTGGTGAATAAAATCAAGAGGGGGTGAATTGATTTCTCAAAATTTTAGTAAATTAAAACTTTGATAAATAAAATTGAGAAATCTAAACAATAAACTTTGGAGTGCAAGTTAGTGAATAAAAATAAACAATTAAAGAAAAAGGAAAGAAGAAGCAAACTCAATGATTTATAGCGGTTCAGCCATAATTGCTTACGTCCTCTACCTCGGCCTCACTTGCCTCGAATTTTATCAATTCACTAACTTGAATTGTTTACCTTTCAAGGACAAGGTATAACCTTTACACTCCATATCTTTCAAGGCTAAGATAGAAATCTCTACCCCTATCTTTTGTAGCTAAGATAGAACCCTCTCTCACTATTTTTGAAGGTTAAGTAGAAACCTTCTCTACTTTTGAATGGCTAAGTAGGAACCTCCCTTTTTTGCAAGGATCTGAATGTAAACAAATAAAACTTCTAAACGTTAGGTGTTTACAAGAATTTTGGCTCAAGGGAAATATGTATCTAATGATACAAAATGAAGAATACAAAAAAAGAAAGAAAAACTACTTAGCAAAAATGATGGAGAAAATGAAAGGTATGACTCTAAACACAATCACTTGGTTCTTCTTGTTGTTGAAGGTGTTGGAGTGGCTTATTTATAGCCTTGATCATGATTCTATCCATTGGGAACATTTGGTGAAGGAATATAGCTGTTGGAGCCTTCAAAATATCATTTCCCGTTATTCCCTACGCCTCTGTATTAATACAATTAAGTGGGTATCGATACATTGTGTTTAACGATAAAAAATATAACTATTAAACAGTCCTGTATCGATACAAAAAGATCTGTCTTAATACATGAACAGTCCTGTATCGATATAGAATGCTCTGTCTCGATACATGAATAGTGATTTTTGCATTTTAAGGTTATTTAGCTACTGTCAAGTATGGTATCGATACATACACATAGTGTATTGATACATTCATATGAAAATCAATTTTAAAAAGTTTTTCATGACTTTAAAACATGTAAAACTTATCTAAAAAATGTTTTATATAAAAATATACATTTTTTAGTGCTTGAAAAAGTTAAAACACTTTCTAGTATTTTTCAAAGTGTTTGCAAAATATTTCATGGAAAAATACGAATCTTGAAAATAATTAAACACAAGCTAATTAAGCTTAACTTTTAGTTATATCAAAACTAAGATTAATTCAAAGCTAATATAGCTAACACTTTTCATCTTTACCATCCATATATGGCAATTTTCTCTTTAAAAAAAAAGGAACATAGAAGAGCAAAGTTGTAGACACCTAATTCCGTCTAGCCTATTTCGAAGCAAAGAGAGCCCTTTTTAAGGCTTCAGATGAAACAAATCCAGTTCTCTTCCAGGACCAAATTCTGACATCTTGGGATTTAATTAGAAGGCAATAAAATAAACTAATAAAAATAAAAAAATGAGGATGATTGTCGAGTGCCATGTCACCCAGTAATATAGGCAACACTATGCCAGGTAAAAAATTTTTTAGGGAAAATTTGAAATGCCTTGGGACCGTATTGAAAAGAAATGTAAAAAAATGTTATTTTTATGAAAATCATGAAGGTGTATCGATACATTTCATTCATGTATTGATACATAATCATGTTTTGGTTGTTCCTAGATTGGAACATGCATTATATCGATATACGACCATAGTGTATCAATACAATGCTCAATGTATTGATACAAAGTCATATTGTATCGATACAATGTCATGTTTTTCATGGATTTGTGGTTCTAGAAACAACTGTATCAATATAAACACTAATGTATCAATATTGAAAAAAAATTTTCACCATAAACAAACTTTTTCACCCAAGCTTTTTTCACATTTCACCTTCCTAATAACCTTGTATCACTTCATAACCATACAAAGGTCCTTCAAAAATATTTTTATATTGAAACCCATGCAAAAGAACCACCTACATGGATTAAGCCACTAAAGCTTGAATGAGCCGAGAATGAATAAGTTTGGTTGTCTTCTGACCATTTCAAGTCTAGTTCAATTGAATTTCAATGGATGGCTATTTTGAGTTAAAGTTAAAACATCTTTCTTACATGGAGCCAAGACATAGCCATATTAATAGGGGTTTCTTTTTGAAGCCATGAAGCTAAGATTGTCCACCAAACTCAGCTGAAACCATGCTCCATTGAGAAAGGTTTTAGCCCTTGATTGACCACCTAGCCTTGTAAAAGGATTGATTGTAAGCAAGCTTAAGTAAGATCGAGAAATAGATGGTAATGCATGATGACAACATGTAATTAGCCAAGAAAGGATTCAAACCTACTGGGCATCCAAAGCAGATGAGGGAGCTAGTTCTTAACAGAAAAAGAAAACCAGAAAAGAAAAAAAAAGAGAGAAAAAGAAGAGTTTATTCAATCTGATAACAAAATTTGTTTTCTACTTTGTTTTTCTCCATCTTCTCTTCATTTTATCTGAGTTTAAGGATCCTAAGCCATGCTTAAGTGATGATTTGAGTCAAAGGTGTAAAAACCATGTTTATGGCCAAATCTTGAGCTATGATCTCAAATCTTTTATTTGTATCTTCTTTGATAATTTTTGTTAAAAATCATATTTCCATCAAGAAAACTTGTTTTCCAAATGTTTTATGTTGAGTTTCTTAGTTTTCATGTGGTTTTCAACAAGCAATTTCTCATGTTTCAACCCTAGTCTTACTCTGCATGTTATTCATGTTTCATATTATATATGATTCATGTTTATTTTTAATATTTTCATGCATTATAATTATTATTGACATGTCCAGGTATTTTCTATGAAAATATTATGATTTTGACAACATCACCATGCATAATATTAAATCCATTTATGTTCATGCCATATTTGTATGGTTGTTGAAAAAAAAATGTTTATGGGTGTATTTAGGAGGGGTAGAAGCTTAAAAGGACCGTTTATGCATTCTTATGTATTTTAGGTCATTCTACTAACTTATTGTGTTTTTGGATCATTTATGCAACTTCATGCATTTTAGGGTCACTTTAATAATTTTTTCATTATTTAAGGGTTATTATGTATTTTCATACATTTTTGCATCATTTTAGTCATTTGCTATGATCTAGGACCATTTATGCAATGTCATGTACCTTAGGGTCATTTAGTAAATTTCCATGATTTAGGCTCATATACGCAACTTCATGCATTTTAGGGTCATTTTAGTAAATTGCCATGTTTTAGGACCATTTTATGCAATTTCATGCATTTTAGGATCACTTTATAATTGTTCATGATTTAGGGGTTATTATGTAGTTTCATGCATTTTGCATCATTTAGTCATTTGCCATCATTTAGGATTAATTTATGCAATTTCATGCAATTTCATGTTTTAAGGACTATTATGCAATTTCGTACATCCATTTTAGTCAATTTTTTGTGATCTAGCGACATTGATGTAATTTCATGGATTTTGACATCATGTAGTCATTTTCTAGTGACATAGAGACTTTTATGTCATTTCATGCATTTTAATGTCATTTAGGTCATTTTTTATGATCTAGGGACTTTCTTGTAATTTCATATATCTTAGAGATATTTAAGTTATTTTCCATGACTTATGAGTTATTATACAAAATTTCCAACATTTAAATCATTTTCTATAATTTAAGGACCATTCCAAAATGTTTATGCTTGCTTGGTCTATTTTGATTATTTTCTATAATCAAATGATCATTTTACAATTTCATGCATGTACTTCACAGTCACTTTCATGATGTTATGTTTTTAATTTAAAATGTATATATGTTATTTATAATATAATATATGTTTTTCAAAAATTGGAGGCAATATCATTGAGTTGAAATAGTCCATAAGTATGCTTTCAGTAGATGGAACTCATCTCATTGATTATTTTATACAAAAGAATACACTCTTCAAACAAGTAAATCAAAATTTTTAATTTTCTCAAAAATAAAACTTTCGTATTCCATTAGATTTTTTTATTTTCAAAAAAAATAAAAATCTTATTTACCTAAATGGAAAATAAAATTAATTATAAATAATTTCAAGAATAAGGAATTATAATTAAATATCAAAAAAATTAAAACTAATCATAATCTAGACTTTAGTTAATGTATAATTAAAAAGTATCGATTTTTGAGCATCTTGAGAGGTATCGATCTTTATTCGTGATGTGACTGACTATCAAACCCTTTCACACAAACTCTAGTATAGATATAGACCTTGGAGTTTGTTTTAAGGGTTTCATAACACTTAAAGTATGAGTCCCAATTGGTGACCAATCTCACCTCACCAAAACTAGATTGGTGGCGAATTTGAATAATTTGGCCATTTTGTAATGATCATTTAGGGTTAAGTTGAATGTATGATTCATTCGACAATTAAGTTTTGTACTAATACAAGAAAATAAAATTTATTTGTAAAGTCTGGCATGTTAGATTCACATTCAACATGCCAAGACAAAAGCTACTAGAAGCCAAGGATGTAAACTGTAGCTTATAAAGCCAAAGCCACCCTTCCCCTATTAAGGTGCCCTTTCTCAAAGGATATACCCATAAGGACAATTTGTGCATTGCCCTAAAAAAGACAATACCTCATAATGAGCACAACCCAACAATCTTTCCATCAACAGTGGCACCATTTGTGCAAAATCATTTTGTATTGTACCATCCTTATGTGAAAACATAGTCCACACTCATGATTAGAGGGCTACTGTTAACAAGATAACAATCCCACATTGATTAGCCAAGGATATAGAATGTGGTTTATGGGCCACCTTTCCCTTATTGAGGTGCCTTTTTTTAAATGATAAAATCACGACGACAGCCTATGCACTACTCTAAAGTGGATAATACATGATAACGAATGCAATCTAACAATAGTTGCATCAAAAATTAAAAAGAAGAAAACTTGAAGATAAATGGTTTCTCTGTGGAGGTATTTTTGCTTTGTTGTCTCTCGTAAAAGTAAAATATTTTTTACATTGGTCATTACTAACTCTAATTATAAATTCTCTCAATGTGTCCCTTAATATCATGACTAATCACTTAAAAACACCATAAATTTAAATACAAAACAGATCAACAAAAAGTTAATGATGTGCTCATAACTAATCACTTCCCAAAACTTAGCCTCGATCTAGTTCCCACATTCAGCCAGGTTTGTCATCATATGTTCCTAGCGTTTTCTCTTATCATATAATTATGCTCATTTTCCTTCAGTATCCTATTGATCCAATCGCCCGCCTCTGCATTCTTCGCACAAAGATTTCATATTGCCATTGCAAATGAGGTCGTCACAACTCGTACGCTGAAAAAATAAGATGTTAATTTCTGGACTTGTTAACAACTTATATATAAAGATGAAAATTGATAAAATTATGAGAGAGTAAATAACCATAAATGCAATTACATATCCATATTAACAACTTGTCAATGTAACTCCTTATTGTTAAACCTCCTCATGAAGTTAGCTGCAATGTGTCAACTGCAGTACAAAGAATATGCACGCAGGGGTTTCCATGCACTACCTGAGTCTTTGATCATAAATTTGATGGATTCATGTTGATCATAATCAAGCATATCTTAGGTTGTGTAACAACATATCTACAATAGTTGCTGAGAAAAAATGACCATGCCTCCTTTATCTCACCTTCTACAATGGCAAAGGCAATTAGTATTATATTTTAATTACCATCTTATGCAGCAGCTAACAATAATATTCCTTTGTATTTTCCATAAAAGAATGTACCGTCTATTTGGACAACATGTTTACAGAAGGGAAAGCCTTTAATGCAAGACTTGAATGTCCAAAAAAGTTGATAGAGAATACTCATACGTTGCACCATTCGATGACTATGGTATGCAAATATAGTTTGTAATTCTACTATTGTGCTAGGAACAAAATGTTGCATCGCACCAAACTATTTTGGCAAATCATTGTATGATTTATCCTAATCTCAAAATAGTCAAACAATTGCCTTCTACTTTTGCAATCCATGCTTTCCTATAAAAGGTCATGTATTTATACCTATTCCATATCTTAGTACCAAAATTGAAACAAAAATGGTCGAATTTCCTTCTACCAAGGACAAAATGAATGAACATATCATGCTAGAATCCAATTTAATGTGTTCTTGTGAAATACGCCTAGATGCACAAGTATGAGGTCCATTATACTTTCTAATCTCCCATACTTGTTTCTTTTTCAATAATGTTGCCATTATACTTCAATTGCAACCCGTGCCATACATTGTACGCTGGCCATCATATTTGTTCGGTGAGGATTCTACTATGCTATAATCTACAGAGTTTTTGATATTGTAGTGTTTTATAGCAGAACTACGACCTCTTTTGTTATGAATTACATCCCTATGTAGAGTTCACCACTAGATGGATTCTAGCTTGTTGAAAAACCTAATGTATAAGCATACTCTAGAAATTCTACAATATGCATTGCGTTTAAATTAAGAGTGCGCATATGGAGAGGTGGCTCATATTGATAAAGAAGATTGCTAGCTCCACTAGTAGATAACAAATAAGAAGTGTTGATATCGCCACCAACATTTGGGTCAGGGTCATTTTTGTCATCACTATCATCAGCTTCAACATACTCTTCGAGCTCACTAAAGTCACCAACATAATCATCATGGGTTCCATATGACACCTTAAGATCAGCAGGGGATGAACTTAGCCCTTCACATTCCATTTCAACACCTCTAATTGGAGAGTCTATCATCATAAAGTTGTTTGGTTTATCATCTTCAACGCTAGGAACTGTTGGTGACATAGATGAATTATGAAAAAATACCTACAAATTAGTCATCAACACTAGTGCATTTAGAGGAGGTTGATGTTCAAGATTCTCAAACGGCAATGATATTTGTGCATCTACAGTAAGGATATACGAAGCTTTACCAGTATGATGTACATCCTTAAGGTCAGCATATAATTCAATTACACCAACATTAAGAAATTGCTAATGAACATTAAACATGAATCTTACATCATCATCATCTTTAAATGGGAATATCCTATATCAGATACATCATTCTCCTAAAGAAATAGGAAGCCTATACTTGATCTTCAATGCTCTGATTTTACTTGTAGCTCTGATTTTTGTACCAATTTTTACCTTCAATTCTTTTATTGTAATATTTTCATTAATGCTAATGATTTTAGGATGGTCACTTTGAAAGGTAACACCTTCTTCACTATTGACAATTTTTCAATTAAAATAGACAAGTGCAACAAATCTATTACTTATATTTGTAAGATGAAAATAACTCTAAACAAAATATTAACAATTAATTACTAACAATAGAGAATCCAAAAGAAGAGAATGAAAAAGCACTATCACTCTACTCAGAAAACAAAAATAGCAATAGAGAACGAAAATGACAATAACAATAACAATGATGAACTCATATTTATAATGCAATATAGTCAACAAGATTTTTTCCATTCAAAATGCTTGAATTTTTCTTATGCATTAATCTAATCTTTGTAATCTGACATTTACAATCCATGCATTAGTCTCATCAACTAAAGATGATATCAGAAGAAATCTTATTCCCATGCATTAGTCTCATCAATTGATTCCATATCAGAAGGAATATGACTCTCATGCATTAGTCTCGTTTACTTATTTTATATCAGAAAGAATATGATTCCCATCATTGGTCTTATCAACTTATTTCATATTAGAATAAATATGATTGCATGCATTAGTCTCATCAATTTATTTTATAAAAAAATATGATTCTCATGCATTAGTCTTATCAACTTATTTTATACAAAAAATTTACTTTTCATGCATTAGTCACATTCTTCATACATAAATAATGCTTGAACTTAAAAACTAAACCCTTTCTATGGCACGAAATATGAAATCGTCAAATGTCATTTGACGATTTCTCAATATTGTATAAAAAAATTAAGATTGAGAAATGACCGATCAATGGCGAATTTCCCAATTCCACACCCCAAATTTTGCAATATCTTTGAAAAATCGACATTTCACTCATCAAATTCTTAAAAATTGGTTTGAAAAATAGGCATTTCTTTGATTGATTTTGCTCTGGTAAAAAAGAAATCGTTTAATCAAATATTGATTTTTCAATAGTTTGAAAATTAACCTATTTTTATAAATAATCTTAAAACGATTTAAAACCTTAAATAAAAAAATTTATATTTTTTAATGGAAAAGCCATGGCCATTTTCAACAAACTTCTTGGGTCACTAAATAGTTACCTTTTAACATCTTGGTACTTTATAATATGCTTACATTTTTTTTTTTTTTCAATCATCTGATCCTTTAGGTTACTTTTAAGTTGCCTTAAGAGTCAACTAACTTTGAGAAACATGTTCATTTTTCAAAAGCAGATGGCGATGACATTGGCCTTAGGAGAAGGAAAATTTAAGTAACATACCACCTCAGAACCAGATGTTAAAAATGGTGAAATGAAACGATGATCCAAACAAAAATCAGTTCAGCAATTTGGCTTTTGGAAGGGAAGGGAAGGGATTGAGCCAACTGATCAATTCAACTTTTGCCCTAAGGCCCCGTTAGCCAATCAACGCATATTATACTTGTAAGCAGCTTATTTCCTAGCGTCAAAAACGCCAACTAAAACACTCATTCGTGTTCTATTCCACAATTTGCCAGCTCAAAACTGATTATACTTCATCCCAAGAAATGGTGTCCATTCATGTGCTTCTTCGGTATTTTTCCAATGAAATGCAAAATTAAACTAAATCCAAGTTCTAGACCGACTGCACATCAGTGCAAGGGGGCTTGATTTTATGTTATAGCACAACAATCTAACCCCCCAAGCATACCAAGGGCGAATTTATGCTCTTCTCTCATAAAAGATAAAACAGCATCCAATTTGATTTGACAAACATCATCATTATCTCACACTTGAAGCATGCTTGGCCTCGATATCTTTTAGTCTGAGAGTCACGGCTCGTTTGTGAGCATCCAACCCCTCAACTTCAGCCATGGTGGCCACATATGGGCCAAGGTTTCTTAGGCCTTCCTCAGTCAGAGATTGAACGGTCATGTACTTAAGGAAGGAGTCAAGAGACACCCCACCATACATCCTTGCATAGCCATATGTTGGAAGAACATGGTTGGTCCCACTTGCGTAGTCTCCGACACTCTCCGGTGTCCACTGCCCTAGGAACACAGAACCTGCAGGAGCAAAAGCCAATCGCTTTACCAAAATTGTCATCAAGCTCAACAAGTACAGTTTGGCAGCAGTATACCACTATGCAGGTTACATTACTAGTAGACCAACAAATGTAACTACATTAGTTGTATGCCCAACAAATATGGTGTAGCAGATTAAAAATAAATGTCAAACATAAAAGAGCCTAAAACTTTAACAGTAATTAATGTCAAATTAAAATAATAAGTGTGATAAATGTATGTTTACAGGTTAATTTTAAGTTCGTGAATTCTTTGGCTCAAGATGACAGTAAGGCGTTATAACGCATGAAAATACATGTATATTGCATTCAGACCTGCTATCGACAGCATTCTAACAAATCTATAACATTCAGACCCTGATCAAAGCACAAGAATAAATATATATTTCATTAAGAACTGCTATCAACAGCATTCCAACAAATCTATAACATTCAGACTTAATGACTGAAGCATGAGAATATATTGCTGTCCTCTGCTTGGATCTCAAACAAATTACAAAAAGCATGTCTAAGACAGGAAGAAGAAAATTTTAAAGATGCAAATTAGAAACCAGCTAGAGCATATGTAAAACGAATTCAAATGTTTGACCAAAATAATGTTGTTGTAGTGACATAGCAATAAACTCGAAAGGGGACTATCAAGCTAGATGCTAACCGCAATCACAATAGTTATTATGACACAAAAACAATAATAAAATAATATAGCCAAAAGATGCAAAATACCAGCATTCTCAACAAAACCCTCCCATTTTTCTGCATCCTGCACATTGATGATCAGGTGCTCCGGTGCATACAGATTTGAGAAGGAGATTGCCTAAAATGAAAATGATCATGAGAAATTCCATAAAACAGAATACAAGGTATTTTATATGCTTGAATCATATGATTGCAAGGGCCAAATTAGAAATAAACTGAAAATAGGAAAAAATAGGAACTTCTAGCTTTTAAACATTTTTGGCAAAAGCAGGGCAAATACATTAGCCAAGTCTTGATGCAATAAAAGTTTGTGCTTAAAACCTTGATAAAACCATACATGGGATTTGTCCAACTTTATTTTGGATTTGTCCAGTTATATTCTAGTTGATTAACTTGTTTGCTTGTCAGTTATTTAGTGATTTCTTATATATAGATGTAAAATCTTGATTATGATTGTAACTTCTCATGTAATCGTAATTTAAAAAAAAAAAAAAACTTGATAAATTTGCACAATCTAAAGTTATTGCATGCAAGTTGGGATCAAAATAGATTAACACCAAAACAGGAAACGAAAACTAACCTCAACCATATCACGAGCAAAAACAGTGAAACTATGGCTTAGTGCTTTTGAAGCAAAATCTCCCCTTGGAAGGCTTTGGCACTGCTTACTAATTTCCTCCTCAATAGCTTTAAGATCCACACCCTCACCAGCTATTACAAGAACAACCTGGCTATCAGGGCCATGCTCAGCCTGAAAATAGCAAGACTTTATCACTAATACATCATGTCCAATGGAAGCAGGATTCTTTTATGTTTTGTACAGATCAAGGCAAACTAGAACTTGGCCTGTAGAAAGGAAGACAACCAGGTTCCATTCCCCATAATCCTATTCCTACCCTCCTTCGCAAGGTTCAAATTTGACAGTTGTAGACTGAAAATCCCATGTTTAACCAGTGACGCATCCCTTGGGGCCATCAAATCAGTATACAGTAATTTCTAACAACAATGGAACAAAAGAAGTGTCTAACAAGGGTGTTACAAGGTGAAAGATTGAATAGTCTAACTTGCAAATTTAGGGTTTCACAAATAATCCTCCATTTTAAAATGAAAATTAAAACTCAGGAAAATTGAAATTGAAAAGCAGGAAAAAAAAAAGGATTATCAAAAAAACAGTCACATGTGACTTGGAAGGTCCCTGAAAATTACAGCACAGGCAAAAAGTCAATTAAAACCGTGAAAAGTCGTATTATGTTGCTCTGACTCTTCCATTTTCCTTAGGTACCCAGTCAAAGAAGGTTATGGGGGCTCTCAGTGCTTGACCCTCCAAATATAAGGAAAATTTTTAAGAGAGTCTTAACACAAATGTGAGAACCATCTCATGCACAACATTCTCCCCCAAGTCAGCATAGACCATAGATGATCTTGCACAGGGACCTATGATGCAGGAGCATTGAAATAATTGTTCTTCTAAATTTACTTCTTTTTAGTTATTGCTTTAAGTCGATGTTTTTATTGTTTTATGCTTTTTATTATGCTAAGAAGTCATGTGACCAGCATGTAACATCTATTAGGAGATCCAGCATAAATACCGAATTAAGGGTTAGTAACCGATTATTACTATTGTTATTACTTGAGATTTTAACAAAAGAGGTTTCAGGAACCCTAAACCTAATTATTATGCCTACTTCGATGGTAATCTGCATTCTCTCTATTCATTTGCTGTCCATTTGTTCCTACACTGCATCAACCTCCCCTTTTTGACAAATGAAAAATCCCTATTGATCCTTGACCAGGAAATAATAGATTATAACTAGCCAGCAAGATCCAGTTCCTTGACTAAAGGCTAAATAAACAGTGGCCACTTCGACCCAGTATACTCTTCCGGTTTAAATAGGCCTCATTACAGTTCATATGAATAACTCTTATATCTCCTAAACATGGAAAGAAAAAAGAGTTCTTTCACTATAGATAATGTACAAGCCAAAATTATATATTAATAGCGATAACAACAGCTAAAATCATAAATCCACAAAATGACCTTAAGTTTGCAAGGTTCTAGCATCTTGTTTACATAAGAAAGTAATCCTAGTTCAGATAAAGGCCAAAACAAAATCCCATTACAAATATAAGTCTATAAAGCCATTAACATCACTTTGCATTATGAATCATTTAAATTACAATGCCTTGGTTGTCCCACTGGAGTGTTTCATGAAGCAGCAGAAAACTTGACATTACTAATTTGACCACTCACCAATATAGTAGACAAATGATGACAAACACCTAAAGATAAGATTTAAGCAAGAAAATAGCTAATAAAACTAAAAAACAAGTGACAACCTGGGATAGCAAATCTGCAGCTATATGTATGGGACTTGCATGTTTGTCAGCAATAACCAAAACTTCTGAAGGGCCAGCTGGCATGTCAATTGAAATCATAGCCTCACTATTCTGTAAGGTAATAGGAACAGAAGGTAGGATCAAATCAAGTAGAGGAAACTGTGGCTCTACAACTTTGTTTGATTGGATCAAGCTTATGTACAAGTTCTAAGAACAAGAAAATTGAACTTACTTGAAGTATCATTTTGGCAGCTGTTACATACTGATTTCCCGGTCCAAAAATTTTCTCAACCTACAATGAAGGCAAAATTGTTAAACGCCAACAAAAACCTGAGAAAGTCCAGTCATGATAAATCAAATCTTATTTTCTCCCCAAAAAAATATACTAGTCTGAATTTTCATGCCTTCAACAACAAATCATATTTGAAGTCTAAAACAACTAATCAACTGTCGTGGAATTACTTTGGCATAGGGTATAGTAGACTCCTCTTAGACTGGTATATATGCTCAAATGGTAACAAAGTGAACCATAAACCTGTTACATAGCTTTCTATCATATACAAGTTATTACATAGCTTTCTAGTCATCATTACAGTTTTCTAAAGATATGGCATTTCAACATCATTTAATCAATATTTTGTCATACCACCTATCTTATTTACATCAGCATGCTATTATCCACACAGAGGCCCAGAGAGAAAGTGCTGAAAGTGAAATTGACTGTGCATGATGAGTTACACTCAGCACAAATAACTTAAGGCTTCTTGGGTGATTTCCCCAACAACTGGCATGACATCAATACAAAAAACACAGACTGATCAAGGAGAAACTCAATGTATAAAATTCAGGTTAGAGATATCTTAGTAAGTGCATATAAAAGAATTTGATCAAGCGGTTAAGCTCAAAGTAAACACTCTTGGTTTCTGATTAAATTGCTGAAAGAAAGCACAAGAAAAATCATTATTCATTTGTCTTCAAAATATTTCCATAAATATCTGTCAGTACTAAAACTCAACAAATGAGAAAAGGCTGATGAAGAATCATTACCTTTGGGCAAGATTGTGTGCCCCAGGCCATGGCAGAAATGGCCTGTAAAATTCAGTTTTTAAGAAAAGTTAATATTTAAGAAAATAATAATAATAGCTCAAATGCAGAATGTGAGCATATCTTCAATGTTCTCAGACCTGAGCTCCACCAGCTTTAA
This sequence comes from Adansonia gregorii, assembly GCA_038382025.1. NCBI lineage: Eukaryota > Viridiplantae > Streptophyta > Magnoliopsida > Malvales > Malvaceae > Adansonia > Adansonia gregorii. Next base: position 9,993,976 of record JBBYHO010000006.1, read on the forward strand.
GAATGTGAGTAACACCAGCCTTCTTGGCACAATACAGTACCTCCTATATGAAATTACAGATTAGCTTTCTCTCTCTTTATTTGTTATTTCGGTAAAAGCAAAAAAGAAAAATACCTTACATATGCTGCCATCTTGGCCGGGGGGAGTTGCAAGAACAACAGTTTTACATCCAGCAATCTGTGCAGGCTGGAGCAGGGAATAAACCAAATGTCAAATAAATCTATCTAGACCTACCGTTAAAGAGAAAGATAACTATAGATATAACTAATGTAAGTAATTTGATGAACTTACAACAGAAAGCATTAGAGCAGTTGAAGGCAAAACAGCAGTTCCCCCAGGTACATAAAGACCAACAGAACCAATACTCCTAGGAACCCTTTTGCATT
>JBBYHO010000006.1:9999185-10015689 GCA_038382025.1 Adansonia gregorii
AATAATAATAATAATAATAATAATAATATTCAAAGAAATATTTAAAATTTTTATTATTAACATACATAAATTCTTAATATTTAATGAGTTTAACTAATTAAAAAAATTGACGAAAGGATGGTATACTTTATTGACAATGTTTTCAAAATTCAGGATATGATTTATTTTTTGATAAATTATTATTTTGTGATATATAAACCTATTCAAAAGTTAGGATGCCCACCCGACCCAATAGGACATAAGCTTGAGTTTTCATATTTTTTTTTTAAACTAGCTCGACCTGGCTCGAAACAATGATTTTTAATTAAAATAACATATATTTTATTTAAATTTAATTATAAAATTTATAAATATTAACAAAAATAATCTTTATTGCGATAAACAGAAAGTTTCACTTAAATAGATAAGTATTTACACGTTACATGAAAGCTTGAGCTTAAAATTCTAAAAAAAATTTAAACCGCGACTTAACCCTAAAGTCATGTGCAAGTTTAATCATCTATAAAATAAAAATTAAATTTTTAATATTTAATTAAATTATTAAAAAAATATTAAAATAAAATTGACAGCTAAGAGTTTTTTATTCATAAAAAATTATTTAATTATAATTTCATCATATTTATTTTTAATATTAAATTCAGGTTCGAATTCGAGTTAGGCTCAGCTTCGAGTTCTTTCGAGTTCAGGTTCCTTCAGGTTTGGATCATTTCGAGTTTCGACCACTTCAAGTTCGAGCCATTTCAAGTTCGAGTTTTCTCGAGTTCGAACTATTAACTTTTTAATCAAATCAGATTCAACTCGAATTCAAGTTTGGATTTTTTCGGGTTAGTTTTCGAGGCAAGACTCATAGGAAAGCTCTCTCTCAAAAGGATCAATCTTTTTTTAATAATTTCTTTTGCTATAAAAATAAAGCAAAAAAATTGATCCAATATTTAGAGGATCAATCTTTATTTACCAAGAAAATCTAGTAATAAAAAATATTCTATATTATCATCTAAACATCAGAAAATATAAATTTTTTTTTAAAAAAATATTTTTCAAAAATCATTCTCTAAATCTCATTTTTCACAAAATAAACGAACCCTAAATCAAACCTTTGACAATCTAGAACTTGAGACATGAAGGACATCTTATGAATGTCAACCAACCCAACTGTAAACACAACCATGATCCTAAGAACTTAAATTTGAAACAATTTTAACCTGAAACAACCTTAGCAAAAAATGACCCAAACGCAAATGCTGAACTACCAACCTGAACATAACTCATCAAATTGCCACCTTTTAATGCATTTGGTAGGAATTCCCCTAATATAATGTTCATAAGAAAAAGGTCCTCCAATATTGAAAAAAAATAAGATGTTAACTTTACACAATCGTTTCAGAAAAATTGCGATCTATGTACTAAAAAGAAATATAATTAAAAAAAAGGAAAGACCTAACTCATGGTTATACTCCCAACAGAGACCCAGAATCCAACATCCCAAATTCAAATCATCTATTCCATAACTTTGACATGCTTAGCAAATAGACAAAATGTTGAATGAAATTATATAGGGATAAGCTTTGCAGGCATTTCATCATTTAAAAGAATTCAAAAGATTAAGCTTATTTTGTTTAGCTCATAAATAACGGAATCAAATCATCCTGCCAATGATTTCACAGCTATGAGTGCTATGGAATTGTGAAAATATAAAACTAAATTACTTGGGGGTATTGGAAGCAGAATACAAAATAAAGTTTATGGCAATGCATAAAAACAGCAATTTATTTCTTTACCACTGATGTAGAGATTTGTGACAGAGCTAAATCTGTACAGCTATGAAGCTCTCTTAGGGGGAGACATGTTCACAAGGAGATGAATTGTGTACCCGATGATAAATACATGAAACACCAGTCCTGCAGAATGAATAAGAAAAAGATGCAAATATAACCATGGACATCAATATCATAAACTTCAGAAAAACATATAATTACCAAAACAATTGGAACTTACCCACTATAGCAAGGGCGACCTCAGGAAGTTCCAAAATTGTTTCCCCATAGCCTGGGCTTTTGGTAGCCTTAGCAAAACACATAAATAACCAGGAGATCATAATAGGATTCATCTCTTAAAAATATTAGAACTGAAATTGATTCTTTTTTCCTCTCTTTTCTACTGATGGTACTATTAATCGATATAATTCCACAAATTCAACACACTAATCATTAGTAGAAAAAAGGACATTGCATTCATTACTGGCAACCAATAAGAAACACTTGTCACAATCATTTAAATAGTTGCTGACTTGAAAGATCATTCTATATTAGCAACAAATAAGAAACGCCTTTTTGGAAGTTTGGCATTTCATTCATTTACAGATATAACCCCAATATTGGTTAACTAAAGTTTAAAGAATATGTTCAAGTACCTTGGATGAGGAGGGATAAAAGCCTTCCAACTGCTACTAAAAAACTAAATCTATTTTTGTTTACCATTAATTAATTCATTTATGCAATGAAATCCCATTTTTTGTTTCTTCCTTCTTGTTCGTTATTTTTTCATTATGATAATCTTGCCAACCTCATATTTGTTCCGTTTGGCAATTTTATTTTCTTTCTTTGTTTTTTTTCTTTCCCTTAATTTGGTGAAATTAATTTTTTGGAGATAAAGAATAATGTGATAACAAATGCTAATAAAACAAACGGACTCCAAAATTTACTCTTTTAAAACCATGTGAAAAAAATAAAGACATTTTACACCCACAAAGCAAGAAATAACCCCTTACCTTGAATCCTGAACACTTCCAAACGGCACAATATATCAAGAATGAGACCACAATAGATGATGTGGCCATAAAAAATTTCAACACATTCACTTGGCTGCGCTTCCGACCTTAAACAATCAACAAAGAGCTAGCATTAAATTAAACAAATGCCAACTTCAGAAAGAATTACAGAGAAACATGGAAGTTAGCAAGTAACCTAATTCTCCTATTATCAGAGAAATGAGACCACACGTGGTAGTTGCAATTTCAAGACCACGGGGGGCCAAACCCTCTGATGTTGATTGAAATATTAGCAAAAAAAGTCCTAACAAAAGTGTGATAGCCTGCAATGAAAGAGTGCTATCAAGGAAAATAAAAGCATAGCCAAGTAGATACTTCAAAAAGATAAGAAAATTATGGTTTCTATAACACTTGAGTCAAAGCCAAAGTAAGAAAAGCAGATAGTAAATTTCATAGGAAATGAGAGTAGCATACCTGAACTAAGAAAAATGAACGCAGAATAGACTTTGTACGAGCTACTTTTTGATATCCTAAAGGTTAACATCAAATAAAGTAAATAATCAGACAAATAAAGAAGTCAATTAAATTGTTGCAAAATTAGGTGGAAGAGGAAACAAAGAATTTGATCGATGAGATAGCAATTGCACTAATTTTAATACAAAAAAAAAAAAAGAATAATTAGAGGTAGAGCATACGGGAATCAACAACCATCCGATATGAGAAATCTGAGCCATCTGTACCAGAAGGCCTCCCCGAAGTAGACAATCTCCGCTGCATGTTTGCTACTTTGCTTTCTTCAACTCCTGTTTCAAGAAATAAGTCACTCGAACAGTTAGGTCATTTGCTTTTAAGAATTTGAACTTCGAGCATCGTTAGATAGGTTAAGAATTCATCCTATCAAATATAAAACCATAAAACATGAAGTATACGCCCAAAAGTGGATGCATTCATCAGTTGAATGCTAAGGTGGGATAAACACAAGAACAAAAATAAGATTAACCACTTGTTTCTTTAATTAAAGAAATATGAGACACCAGCAATGGCTTTTTACTTGCGCAGTAGCATTATTAGAAGGAAAGCTGAATTTGCATATTAAATAACCCAGAAGCGAAATCTATTCTCCGTGCCTTTTGTTTTTTTTTCCTCTTTACTCAGTTCCATTACTCTAATAAAATAGAACCCTAATTTTCTCTATGATTCCCCACGAGATCTTCCTTATTTTCTTCTCCCATAAATTTTCAGATTGCTATTATTCTTCAAAAAGAAGGGGATGGAGGAAATTTACTAAATAACATAAATGGATAATTCTGAATACTTACTGCAGTAGGTACCATCCTAATGAAAAAATTTCTGCGCCAAACAACAAAATAAATGATTAAGGATGGACGGTCAGATCTAAAACCAGTAGAATGAAGTGAAACAATTAACAAAGTTTGCAATCAGAAATCATTCGGAATCGTAAACAGAGAAAAGCATCCACAAATCAAAATCTAAAAAGCAAATAAATGAAGAGATCTCTAGACATGGAAAAGAAAAAAAAAATGAGCATGTGAAGACGTACCGTTTCAGAATGGGTTAGAGAGAATGGAAGAACACGGCACACTGAGAGCGGCTTCCGATCTGAAACTATTTCTTTGAATAAAAATTTATCTATCAAAATAAAATAGAACATGGCGCTGCTAGTGGGCATGAAGTAAAAGAAATGGTACAAACAAACCCTGTTCAACGGCAGGGTAATCACCGCCCCTGTATTTGGTCGGATTTTGGTTGTATTTTTTGTGATTTGAGCTTATCCAATCCGATAAATCATTGTTTGGATAGTAAATAATAAATTTTATTTAAATTTATAAAAACATGTTTATATTAATATAATTTTTTTATAATTTTTAACAATAATTTAAATTTATAAGTAAAGTCAAATTCAATTCTAAACAAAATATTTAAAAAAATTGCGGGCCACGACCTAATTACTGATGAATAACTTTACTGAAATCCAAATGAATCTTTTTATTTTCAACTAAAAAATAATTTAAGGTAAGTTAAAAAGCAAATTTGTTACAATAAATTTTGAGACCAGTCGATTCATCAGTTTTTTTAAAATATAAGATTATTTTAAATCTTAATTATGAAAATAGTATTGTTTTAATCATATTTAGAGTTGTTTTTATTATGTCAATGCCATATCATTTTTATTTGCCATATCATCTTATTTTTTATTTAAAAATTTAATAAATAATAAACAGTAATTTTTCTTTCTCTTAATCATATCTTCGATTAAAAATTTGTATTCTACAACAAAAATAAGAAAAAATGCCTAGAAAATTTTCTTCTTTGTTCTCTAAACTCAAAAAACCTAAATGTAGCTTTTCTTTTTCTTGTCATCTTGATGAACCCAATGTCCAATTTTTTTCTTATTTTCCAACCAAAGCTTAGATTCTTCTATCCATGTTTTGATGAGTTTGATTTAGAATTAGAAACCAAGCTCAAAACTCTCTCTTAAATCATGTATCATCCATCTCACAATTGTAAATTTCAAAACCTACCATAAAGGAAAATTGAGGTAATTTAAGAATAACCTTTTCCCCTCATCCTCTTCTGTCAATGTAGATTCCATACATAAGGCTTGGGTAATGCAAGCTAACCAACTGAATGATCCAAACATTTCTTTTGTTGATCATAATTGATGCTTTTGCCTTCTAAATTTTTAAAAATTTGTTTCCAATGAATGTCACTCCGCGCTTTAATTAGAAAATTTCCTTTTCAGTTCCATATGTTGTCTGATATCAACCTCAATTGCTTAAGCACTTGCCATTTATCCCGATATTGGCCCACATTTTTTGCATTGATTACTTTAGAATGATACTTTCTGAGTTCATGCTTTTTGAATATCAATTTATTGAGCTTGGTCTACAAATGCTGTTATGCAAAGAATATCTATAGGTTTTTAAGCTATGCTAACTATTGGCTCAAAATCGTGTCCTAAATAACCCAACACTAAAAGGTGAAATTAGCTCTACAGACTTAATTTAAGGGTAAAACTGGAAGCCATTAGCTAAATCATACCTACCATGAACATGTCTAGATTAATTCCTCTTTAAAATAATAGAAAGTAGGAATTACGAGGCTCCATGCCTCTGCACCATCATGGATTCTGCCAAGCTTATTTCCATCTTATACTTGAGAGCCGAAAAATTTTTATAAGTAATGAAACAAAGTCAATGACTACAGCTGTTTGATTATAATGTTCAAGAAAAGAATAATGACTTTGTAACTGACCCTTTGTTTAACTATAATGCCTTATAAAACCCATTATTTCATTTATTTATACTTTTGGTTTGTTGGTTTAATTTTTCCATTAATTTTGTTGTCAGTAGCTACAAAATCATCTAAAAAGTTAACTCTCGAGCTAATAAATCTTCATTGCAACATTGCATGTGTTTGATGTTTGATTAAATGGAAAAAATTAATTAAAAATTATATGATAGGTTACTGGATGTTGTTACTACTTCCCAATAGCTTGTGTTGATTTCAGACAAGATCGCCAAGTTAAGCTGCCAACATGTTTTTGGGAACACTAGAAAAATGTGCTACTTGTGGTAGAACTGCTTTATCTACTTGAAAAGGTAGAATTTTGAAATCCTAATGCTTTTGTGTGAGACTAAGAAATGTATATTTTTTTCTGCAATCACAACATGAGGCTTTGATTTCTAGTTCTATCCTATCTTCTTCACTCTTTTTCTTTTTAACATGTAGTCCTGTCCAGCTTAATTATATCCCATTAAGAACTCTAAACACTCAAGTAGGGTAAAACAAATGACTAGCAAATTCAAACAAAAACCTCAAAGTCTTCATAAATACCTCTCAAAATATCCACAAAGCAAAGGAATTTTTTGAGAAAAACATCAAAATGATAGTAACAACTTTTCATTAAAAAGAAATTCCATTGCATCAAGCCAGTTGTACCTTAAATAATGCTCTCAATCAAAAATACAAATGATGCAAACTCAAGACTTGACAAGAATAAAATTAAATGAAACTCTAAATGAAGTAAGAAATACAAATTAAACTAAAAAAATATAAAAGCCAATGTTTGTGGAATGAAAGTGAAATAGTTAAGAATGCCTTTAGTTGCCAAATTTGCAAAAATAACTTTAATGAAGTCCTGAAATAATGAAAAATAATCATGGTTATTGTTTCTTTAAGCTTAATATATTAAATAAAGATTATTAGAAAACAAAAACAAAGTTTTTATATGATGAAACTTTACCATGAACTCGCTTAGTTTTTATTCTTGCATGCCCTTCGATTCTTGGTTGCTTGCAAAGTCCACAGTGCACTATTGTTCGACCCTCCTTAATATCCATTTCATTTCTAATTCGGTTGACCTTTTTTAGAGCGTCTGCTTACTGGATTGGGTACTAATTCTGGGATATTAGGTTCTCGCCAATAAGCTTCATGAACGATAGGATTGAATTGAGGTGCCCAAGTCTGAGAATAGTTATGAATACTACAATAGTGCTCTACAAATTGCCAACAATCAATAGACAACCTCCCACAAACTGCCATAGCATAAGAACAAGGAAATTTATAAATTTCCTATTTTTTGTATGTACAAGTTTAAGATTCAAGACAAACAACTTGTTTATTATGACAATGTTGCATCCTCTCACCAAACGGTGTTGTGGTTACTTTAAACAATCCTGTTCTATGATCAAATGGTACAAGTTCATGTGTGTTTGCTCTACTCAAATAACCTTGAAGTTTTGTTATCACATGTGGAATATATTTACATTTTTTTTGTAATGCATCCTCTGCAAAGCCACGTCTAATATTAAAAAAATTAACCAACATGTAAAAAGTTAATTGCACACATGCAGTGATGGGTAGACTACGAGTTCCTTTCAAAACACGATTAAAGACCTCAAATAAATTGGTTTCCATTATTCCATATTGCCTTCCACCATCATGAGCCAATACCCACTTCCTGACTGGTATTTCTTCTAATCATTTTTGAGCTTCTAGTTTTATCTGCTTTATCTCACTAATTATGGCATCAAATTTTCTTGGTTGGTGTGCACTGTCAACTTTATATACAAGCATTTTCAAATGCTTGTTATGAAACTTATCATTGAAATTGCTACATAAGTGTCGTAAACAAAAACGATGATAAGCCTAAGGCTTTTGCCATTTAGAGTTAGTTTGATTTACTGAAACCAATATACCAGCATTTTGATCAGATATTAAGCCATGACCTTTTCGTTGTGTCACTCTCTCTCTAATGCATTTAAGAAACCAACTCTAACTACTAAAAGATTATTCCTCTGCCATAGCAAATGCAAGTGGAAAAAGTTGATTGTTAGCATCAACTCCTATTGCAATTAGGATTTTACCTTTATATCCCCCATACAAGTAAGTAATGTCTACACTTATAATTGGTCTGCAATGTTTGAAGCCTTCGATTGATGTTGAAAAAGCCCAAAATATACGATGAAACATAGCTATTTTTTTGGTCTTCTAGATAAGTATACCTCTACAACATAATGGCTTCATTACACTCATGAAGGCAACCATAAATTTAGCCAATACTCTATATGATGCATCTTAATCTCTAAATATCTTTGCTATTGCCTTTTTTTTTTACTTCCCACATCTCCGTGTATGAAACTATATAATGAAAATTTTCACTCTCTTTTTCAAAGCAGCAACTGTGATAGACGGTTCAACTTTTACTTGGCTATCAATTTCTTCTGCTAATAATTTTAAGTCTAGAAGTAGATGATCACGACTTAGACTTAGGTCAACACATGTATGTGGACCAATAAATTGTGTAATTTCAAAAAGATGGTGACTTTTGCATTGAACTGCATGAAATCTCCATTTACAGCCACTCTGTTGATGCCTTTTACACCTTAATGACAAAATCTTTTTGGTAGATTCAACAACTTCAAACTTTTGATGCCTTTTAATAGAATATAGTTTTATGGCCCTTTGTAGTTCACTTTTTTCTTGAAAAATTAGGTCTTTATGCAACTCACCATCAAGGTTCCAACTATCAACTTGTTTTATGGGTTTCCAACTATTGTTAGCAATATCATCAACCTCCTCAACATTTTTGAAAACAGAAATATCTGGCTCATGTAATGAAACTTTTTTCGAGGTATATTGTGTTTCTAAGCCCTCACTATCTACGTCTTCTTCTCCTTGATTTTCATTAGATCTATTTTCATAATCTTTTTCCTCTTCAAAAAACTCATTACACACGTTTATACCTTGAGATACATCAATATTCTCATTTTTTATCCTCAGCTGCACTGCATTTATAGCCAAACTTGAGTCTTTACCACAAAGACTAGTAATTCTATGATTTGAAAACCTATATACATTCCCAAGTATGGATGCTTGGGCCTATATTGAATATATAAAATAATATTAAAAATATATACCAATTAAAATAATTTATTTGAGTGCAAAATTAAAAAAAATATTAACCTGAGCATTTAACATAACATCATTCTCCTATGAAGGCAACTGTGTAGACAAATTGTAACGTATAAGTTGATCTCTTTCCCCATGTTCAACATTTTTATTTAAGTTCAATTCTAAAACTAGATATAGATCCACATTGCTTATTGAAGGATGAATTAATGGAATTTCAAGCATAATACCTACACTCAAATCCTCTACAAAAGGTAATCGTATATATTTAATCATAGATGCTTGAACTACGGTTGGATATTGATAAATCAGATTCAAACGAAATTGTTGTCTATCCAAACTTATAATATGATACATCTCATCTAACAATTTATCAAAATTGGTTATAGGATTCAATTTAATTGCCTTCATAGTAGGGCCATCATAACTTAGTCCATCTGGTCCTTTCATAATTTGACCATTCCAACAACTAAAAACAGGAACTTCTCTTTCAGCCATAATTCATCTGAAATATTAATAAAAAATATTAATTCATTAAATAGTTAACAAGTAAATATTGTAACAACTAAATAATTCATCACAGATAATACAATTTTCATAAAATTCAAAGACTATTTTCCCATTAAAGAGAAGATTAAAATGTAACAAAATATTTATAACAAAATCAAGATTTCAATTAAACATGATAAGTGATGATAAACCTAGATGCTGTCACTAAAAATTGATGCTATTTTAGCCACACTTAAATATGCATGAGTCTTATGGTATTAGTAATAAAATAGCCTTAGGTTTTTATTTAGAACTTTCGTAAAGAAAAAAAATATAGGAATTTAGAAGCCTTGGGTTTTTATTCAAAGCTTACCAAGTGAGATAACTGCCAGATGGGAGAAGAGATAAAGAGAATAATCTGGTGCCACTTGAGAGAGGAGAGTTTTTTATGAGTAAATCTGCTAGTGGTGGCTTGGGATAGAAAGATTATAAAATAGAGTATCGATGGAGTTAAAAGAGATTGATGGCTAAAGAAAATCATATTTTTTTAAATAAAAATATGATGACATGGCAAATAACAATGACTTGCCACTGATAGACCTAAAACAACTCTATTTCTCCAAATAAGATTAAAACAAATTTATTTTCACAAATAAGATTTTAAACAACCTCATATTTAAAAGAAAAACTTGCCAATTCATATCATCGTGTCATGTTTCATGCTTTCTCTCATTTCAAATATGACATGAATTACTAACACAAGCATGAAACAAATAATTAAATATGTCTAATACTAAAACACAAAAATAATATGGTTGTTATATGCGTTCTACATGACTCAACCCAACTGACACGTTTACAACTAATTTGTTTAAATTTGACATAGCACAACACAATTAAAATTTTGTACAACATGATTAAAATTTACATGACATAAATATATGTATAACATGAATAACACATACAAAATGATTAAACATGAATAATATGCACTAATAACTCAAAATTTTTTTAATAAAAATATAAAATTCAAAAAAATTTCAAAAACCTTAAACTAAATATCTACGATGAGAAAGAAGTCCTTAAGCCCATGAATTTGCTAGGCTATGCATCATCCACACCTATATCTACATACAAATATATATTATCCATATATCTATACATACATATACAATACCATGAATTTTGAGTCCTTAGGGACTATAGTGACATTTTTTAAAATGTATAAGGATATATTTATCATTTTAGTTCTCCTCTCATTTATCATTTATCATTTTCTTATTATTTTTGGTTTTATATATATCACATGTATTTTTTCGTTCATGGCAAGAGAGAAAGAAAGGAGAGAAGAAAAAAGTAAAAAAAGGAAAGAGAAGCAGAGAGAGAAAAAATAATTTATGTTTGTGTTCGTATTATTTTTTTGAATATTTAAAATATAGTACATTTTTAACTGTTAATATATTTAGGTTATTTTATTTTTACACGTTCGTCTATTTTTGTCATGTTTTTATTATTTTTCATGCTTTGTTTTTATTATTTTCTATATATGTAATGTCCATGTTATTTTTCATATATTAAAAATATTATAAATTTATATAAAAATTTGTATACTTTAATTATTCATTTATGTATATTTTGACATGTTCATATATTTGTATTGCGTTTATATTTTACATAGTTGGTCTTTATGATTCAATTTAGAACTAAATTTTACACTACACATATATATTTATACTGCATATATATAAGTGCCAATATTATGCATTTAAAGAGGTTGGTATACACAGAATTACGGATTGATTTAATACTTGTATTTGACCTACTTGAAAAAATTATTTATTATCTTCTATGCTACCTATTATTTTTTAGTCTTAGGACTTAAGAGATATTTCTTTAAAGGCTTAAAATTTTTCTGTCTTTTCCTTTTATTTTGTTTGGTATTGGGTTACATTAATTAAAAAAATCTATAATTAGAGGTATTCTTCAAATTTTATATGTTATTTTGGTTATATTATTGAGAAGCTTTTAGTTTCTTGTCGGTTGCACATGATTTTGAGGATATTTAATTTTATTTTAGTATTTTAATAGTTAATAGATTGATGAGATTGTCTGAAAAGGTTTAGTGAAAAAATTTAAAGAAAAAAAGACAAAACATGAATGGTTATTTTTTTTATGGATTAGTAGATTTGTGGAGCAAGCAAACGAGAGATATAAAGCCAAAAATAATTTTCTTCCTTTTTCTCTTCATTAGTTTTTCTAGGTTCTTTTTCTTCTTCTTCTTCTTCTTATTTTTGGCTTAATAAGTTCTCAATAATCTACATAGGTGGTTTAATGGTAATAGTGATGGCAGAGATGGCAATGATAGCATCTCACATCGATAATATATCTCCCACGACCACTGTTTATAATGTTAAAATGTTGTTTCAAAGAATACATAATAATTGTTAAAATGCAAATAGCATATTTTATTTTTCAAAAATCTTAACCAACAATTCTTTTTACTTATTACTAACATTTTATTACATATGCATTCCTATTAGGATATATACTTCTTCTTTATCAAAATTTTTCTTATCCTAAATGTCTTTTGTATTTCTTTTACTATCATTGAAATTAATGAAGTTATATAAATTCAATATTAAATAATGAATGTATAATTAATTTATAATTTTTACTAATATTACAACACAAAAAAATAGTTCTCGCAGCATATCATGGGCGTAATGCTAGTTATTATTATTTTTGAGTCCTAAAGGACTCTAGTGGTATTTTTGAAATATTTCCTCATATTTTGTCATTTCTTTTAGGGTGAGCATTTGATTAGTTTGGTCTTGAGATATTGACATCTGATTAAATCGATCAAACTATTAGAATCAATCGACTTCGAGTATGAAACTAAACTAATAGTCAGTTTGTTCGATTTAATTGTCTATTTGAATTAATGTGAGGTGAATAAAATAGGTTAATGGTTGGATACTTGGATAGGCTCGTTAGTGGAGAGTTGGGTTTTTTGGTTTTTGTTTATGCATATGTGTTAAGTTTGGATTTTATATTATTGAATATTTTTTATTATCAGTTTAATTGATCGGTTCAGTTTAGAAAAAAACCTCAAACTAAGTGATTAAACATGTTTAAACCGAATTAGAGGACGATTGCAACCAAAATTAAAGAACCAACAACCATCGGTTTTAATCAATTTTTTCAATTACCCAAATATTTACTCACCCTAATTTCCTTTTCTTCTTCTGGCTTCTATTGCAATAGACCATAACATAAACATTTCATTCCCTTTTCTTGCTATATCCTTACTGTCATACCATGGTCGGGATACGAATCTTGACTAGCCAAACTTTAAAAGAGTGTATATCCCTTGTTCCTATATATATATAATTATTTTTTATTTCTAGGGGCCATATTATTATCTTCTTTTGTTTTTTTGAAGACTGAGTCTTTAAGATGAGTCACTCACTCAACTTAACCTTAAATAGTCATTATGAAATGACCATTTATCTTGGAGTCACCACCAATCTATTTTGGCTAATTGGGATTGATAACTTATCAGAGTTTGTATTTTGAGGGTTATGAAACCCTTAAAAACAAACTCCGAAGTCTGTGATAATACTAGAGATATTGTGAAAAAGTTTGATAGTCGAATACAATCATGAGTAAAGATCGATCTCTTTCATGATGCCCGTTAATCGATACTTCATTAATTATGTGTTAATTTAAATATAATGTTTATCCACTTTCAATATCTGATATTTAATTATAATTCTCAAATATTAAAATACAATTTTATGAAACAAATTTATTATTCTGTTTGACAAAATAGGGTTTTAATATTTTTGAAAATCAAAATATTTTCCACATCCCACTGAATGACTAGAGGAACACAAAAGATTTTATCATTATCTCTTTCGCACCCCACCAAAGGACCAAAGGAATACGAGTGATTTTTATTTTTATAAAATTCATGAAAAATCTCTATTTTCTCATTTTTTAAGAAGGTATACCTTCGTTTAAAATAAGCGAGAAGATGACTTCCACATTCTAGCAAGCACACCTATGGACTATTTCAAATTAGGTATATTGCCTTGATTTATGAAAAACTTCTAATGTTATCAAAATTAATAGAAACTTATCCTAAGACTTAAACTTGGTCAAAGATACCAAAATGTCCTCTAAAGTATACCTTCGACAAGAAAGTATCCTAGTAACCTAAAAGACTCGATGACATCATAAACAAACGAACCTATTCTTATTGTACACCTTTGACATGAAATCATCCTAGCGATCACTTAAGACTTGGTTCTAATATAAATTACTAATGTGTTCTTAAGGTCTACCTTTGATGTAAAAGTATCCTAGTAACCTAAAGGACTTGGTGACATCATAAGAGAATAAACCTATTCTTACTGTGCACCTTCGACATGAAAGCATCTCAGTGATCACATAGGATTTGGTTCTAAAATAAATTATTAAAATATCCTTAAGGTCTACTTGTATCATGAAAGCATCTCGAAAATCCAAAAGAACTCAATAATGATATGAAATGACAATTTTACCTTAAATAGGTAACTTTGATATCAAAGATGACCCAAAATACAAAAATTGCTAATAGGTCTCTAAATTTCTCAAAATTGCATATTAGCTTTAAAATGGATGAAAATGCTAGAAATATTTTAAAATGACCAAAATACCTTAAATGGGTAATGTAGTATGGGAAATGACCAATGCAAGGATTTACTAAAAGGTTTAAACTTTCTAATTTTGTAATTTGATCATTAAATGATTTAAAATCACAAATAACCATCAAATACATCAAAATTAACATGGAAAATTTATCAAATTTCACAAGGACCATTCGGCCGAGTACCTTTGGCCTTGGAACAATATTTTTAATTTTTACAAATAAACCCTTAAACTTTATAAAATTAACAAATGACCTCTAAAAGGTTAAAAATATATGAAATGCGTTTAAACATGCTCAAATTGCATGAAAAATACTCTTAAAGTTTCACTAAGCATTCGGCCAAGCTTTGATAGCCTTGGAAAAATTTTTACAATTTTCGCAATTTAGTCTCAACTTTCAAACTTTACAAAATAGTCTAAAATATCATTAAAACACAAATGAAAAATAAACCAAAGGCCATAATTATTTTTGACCATTACCAATCAACCAAGAAAATTTTTTCTCAATGTGTTACTGAATAATCAACATATTCTTAATTTCTACTAAGCTTAAATCATGATAAGCACATGAAATTATGATAAAAATAAATATATAAGCATATTTTATCAATAATACACATAAAAATACCCAAGAAAATAATATAATCATAACATATCTACATAATAAAGACACAACGTATCAATAAAAACATGTTTTCCTAATGAATATCAAAATTTTTGTCAAGAAAAGTCAAATTTAACACCTAATTCAAGAAAATTGTTCATGGCTTTTGACACTTGGCCTTCCAACATGGATCACAATCTATGAGCACAAGTGATTATCAAGCTCACTAAAAGGATGAAATATGATGGAAATAAACCAAAATCAAAATTTTCTAAGTAAAACTACCTTAAGAGTGTGAAAACTTAGGGGAAAAAAAGCTTGAAAATTCTTAAAGAAAATTGCCAATTTTCCATCCAAGCCATCCCCGCTTATATGAAAGTGTCCTCCCCTATCTATAAGGGGAAAGATTTGGCAAAGAGGAGAAAAAAATCCTCTAGGCCGAATTTGGCTCTTATTTTTCTTTTTTCATTCTTTTTTTTTATTTTTTAGGTTGAATTTTTTTTATTGATAAGGCTTAATTAAATTGTTTTATAATTTTGTCCTAATTATCATGTATGACTCATTATCTAGAACATGGCTTTCATGATGATTATGAAAAAAATCTTAATTAGATAAAAACAAGTTTTAAGGATTAAAAAAATAAATTTTCAAATAATAAATACATTTAAAATTTTAATTAAAATAGGTTTGCTGAGTTTGTTAGAAAACAAAAAATGTGCTTATTGGGTTTGTTAGAAGATTAATAGGCTTATTGGGCCCATTAGTAAAATTTAAAAGCTTTAAGCCTATGAAATGGAAAAAAATTGGCCCATTATAAAACAAAATTAATAACATTTCCACATAAAAATTTCTTTTGAAATTTTTGAGAATTTTTATGTTCAAGAAAAAGGCAATTAAAAATTTCAAACTCGTAAAAATTTGTAAGCAAAAATCCTTACGGATGAAAATTATATTTCATAAAAATGAATTGGAATCCCAAAAACCTAAATCTAAGCTATTTTATTCAAATGTATAAAAATATTTAAAATTCTAAACTCTAAAAACTTTTACAGATAAGAAAAAGTTTGTATTTTAGAGGCAAAAAAATTTCAAAATACGTTCAAATTTATAAAAATAAATTAAATGCAGCATATTACTTAAAATATTAATCAATAAAAATAATAAAGATAAAAACCTGAAATCTGAAATAAATTGTATCAAGAAAAATTTAGTAAGTATGACACTCGTAGTATTGTGAAAAACTTAAAATTAATGATAAATTTAACAACTCGACACCTTATGGTATAAAATGCCAATACTTATTTTTGCTTGAATAATTTTTGTTGTTTGGATGAGTGTTGACATAAATATTACACGGATATTAGCAAAAATATACGATGGTTAACTCTTAAAATTTCACAAAAATTTTTCAAAAAGTTATGAAAATATGGAAGTTTGATCTGATCATCATATCCAAAATTGAAGTTCTAAAATTTGACAAAATTTTATTTAAAAACTAATTTTATTCATTTTTTATT
>JBBYHO010000006.1:10036986-10050198 GCA_038382025.1 Adansonia gregorii
TAGGTAAAATGTTCTCAATTAATTCATAATATGAACTCATTCAACTGTTTTAATATAGTATAAAAATAATTAACATATTTTGTAATCAATAAATGTTGAAATAGTAATAATTATAAGAGGAAAAATGAATTAAATTAAAGAAACTCGTGACGCTGGATATGTTTTGTTGGCCAAAGTCCTCTATCAATATTTTCTGAGATTATAAACTGATTTTTTTCTGAGAATAATTTCTCCCCCAATGAATGAAAGCAGTTGAAAAGAACATGAAATTAAAAAAAAAAAAAAAAAAGACAAAAAGAAGAAGAAAATCCCTTACCAATTGCATGAATCATTTATTACGGAGAAGGGGAACTCTGTATTTACTCATATTGTAGGTTATGGTGTACTCTACACATGGCATTATCTTTGTGGATTAAGATTAGATTTCTACAGTATCACAATTCTTTTCTACGTTTTCGCCCA
This sequence comes from Adansonia gregorii, assembly GCA_038382025.1. Lineage (NCBI taxonomy): Eukaryota > Viridiplantae > Streptophyta > Magnoliopsida > Malvales > Malvaceae > Adansonia > Adansonia gregorii. Next base: position 10,037,449 of record JBBYHO010000006.1, read on the forward strand.
CCATCAAATTTAAAGAATGTTATATGAGAATAGGAGGAATGATTTTTGAAGCATACCACTTAAAATAATTATATTATAATTAAATTTATTAAATTATTAAGTAAAGTTTATATTTATAAATGATAAAAATTTATATAATTTTTGAATATAATTGAATAATTATAATATTATAATAAAAAATTATAGGTAAAATGTTTTCATATTTTTGTGTTTTAAACGTTTATTTCTTACTTAATAACTATTTATTTCAATTTTTCTACCCTTCCATGAAAAAATATAAATAAAAATTTTTTAATAAAATTATATTAGGACACACCTGCAATGTTGACAAAAGAAAATTTAATTCAAAATATTTAAACTTTTATATTAAAAGAAAATTTTATATTAGACAAAAGAACAGATAAAGAAAAAGTGAGAAAAAATATAAAATTATACAAGTATAGTGGGTAACTGTCTAAATTATGAGTTTACATTTTAAAAATGAAATTTAATTCAAAATATTTAACATTTTATTTTAAATACATTTATATAATTTATTTTATATTTTTATTAAAACTTAATTAGAAGATTTTTTTTAATTAATTCTTCAACTAAGTTAGCCTCACTTGACATATGACATCATACTCAATTAAAAGCATTATTAATAGTATATGTAGAAAAATTTTTTCGTCCACCGTATATAGAATTTTTCAATTTCGTAAAGTCATGTGACAATTTTCATTTGCGTAATTAAAAACGAGGATGTGAGTATGCATAGAAATTTTGCGATATACATAGAAATTAAAAATCGCTCATGAATTCCTTGATATTAACATACGAGGATGGATCGATATATTTAAAATTATTTAATTTAAACTCTTATAATTTTGTATATAATTGATAGTTTAATAAAATGATCTCTAGATTTAATAATATAATTGTACTTTTTACACATGTAAAATTTCGAATTAATTTAATATTTATATTGTATCAATTAAGAATAATATCTTTTTTATGTTAAAATTTGTTGAATCAAACCAATATTTAAATATTTTTAATTTATTTAAAATTTTATGCACTTGGTTTACAGGAATAGATCATAAATTACAATAGATGATACTCGTATTTTTCAAGTTTCGAATTTGAGTGCAATAGGAGATTGGAGCATTCATTGATGATGCCCAATTGTACGCTTTGTTTCGATACATTACTGCAAATAATAAAAGACTAATTTTATCTAATTGAACTTTATATAGTAAAATTGCAAATTGAGCATTTCTAAGATTCAACGCTCATAGTGTTTTGATTAAAGGAGAGGATAAATAGTTGTGCCATATACTAAGTTACAAATATCTTACTTAGGGATGTCTGCGCTCAAATTATTGCTCAATAATGTGGCTAAATAGCAACAAACGCCAGGTTGTTTCTAATAAGGCTCTTGATACATAAAACTTAAACGTGTGACAGAAGTATCCGGACCGGTTTTGATTTGAGTGTTTATCCTGCTGCAAGTTGTAAGCAATAGCTTCGTCTCTTTGAAGATATAAAATCTATATTGTTTTCATGATGATGATGACTTTTTCGGCTTGTGCTCCGGCGTATGAATGGTATCAAAATCTACATGAACAAAAGCTCGTTCTACTTCAGGAAGTTGCTCAAGCTTATCTTCAAGACTCTGCCCAATATTATGTGATTGACCAAGGGACATGTCCTCAGGCAAAACTATGTGAACCTCCACGAAGTATTGAGAACCAAAGGTGTAGGCTCTAACAGTCTCAATCTGTCTAATTTCTTCATTGTGGTTCCAAATTAAGTATGTCAGCTTCGCTAAATACTCTGGCGGAGCTGTCTTCCCGATTAGGGCCCAAACGTTATCCATCACCGTGTTCGCCCAATTCCCCATTGTGTACAATGCTATCTGCACCATATAGTTTATCATTGTGTTAAACTTATATTGCTTAGGCATTTTGAGGGTGCCAACCAAACTGGATCATATCCATGAATATTTCTAACTTTAGAGAAATAGATGTGGATGCGAGAGTTGTGCTTTAAATAGGTAAAGTCATGTGCAACTTATATAAATTTAATTAACAAGCTGAAATTAAGTGTTTGTATATATCGTGAACTTACAAGAATTGCGCCAAGAGGATCAATCCACCAGTAGAATTTGATGGCTAACACGGCAGTCCCTAGACCAATTGAGTTAGTGATAACATCGAAGAAATGATCCTGAGCGTATGCCTTGATGATTTCGTTTTCGAATCTGCGACAATATATCATAAGCACCAATTTTACAACGGTCACTGATACCATAATCCCAATCATCCACTTTTCTTTCTCAGGATCCCTTTCAGGTTGTGCCTGCATTTCACAATCAGTGGTCACTGCTAGAAGAAGTTCATAGTTTACACTTCTTTTCTTCTTAGTTCAAACCTTTTTTTTTTTTTGGGGAAACTTAAATTCAATTGCAGTAGTTATTAATTGATGGTTGCTTACATACCTTGATAATCAGTTCTCGACCTGATTCAAACAATATTTGCAATCCCAGTGTAGCCATTACGGATGCAAAAACAACAATTCCCTGCACAACTCATACAAATTTGATTTAAGAAAAAAAAAGGAAAACGAAGAGAGAGAGAGAGAGAGAGAGAGGATATATATATATATATATATATCAAATAGAATGCTATTCCCGGCTTTGTCGAATGTTTTGGTTTAACATTTTGTAAGAGAAATAATTTTAAAGAATATAATAATAGAATTAATAATTTACGGTTAATTACTTTATAATATTTTGTTTGTGTGCCGTTGCAAGAATAAAAATTTTTTATAAGTAATTCTTTTTCAGTAATATTAAGCTTTTTTTATTTTAATATATTATAACATAATCATATAATATGATACGAATAAAAAAATGTGTTAAAATTTTTATAAAATAAAATTATTAATATATCATAATTTGTAAAAATATATTATTTTGAATAGGTTTACGACATAAAAGTGACATGACATAACGATATTGGGGGTTATTTTAATAGTATCAATTAGACATGATAATTTTAAACATAAAATAATCAACAACACAAATATAATATGAAAAAAATAATTAAAATATGAAATAAAAATAATGCGGACGCAACATGAATAAAAAAATATGCCAAAATCTACGTAAAATTAATTATTACGTATTAAAGTTTATATAAATATATAATATTCTGAATATAATTGTGGCATAAAAAAGTAATAGAATGACGACGACATGTGATAAAAAAATTGAGAGTTTTTTCATATAGTATCAATTAGAGTTGACAAATTCAAATATAACATGATTATATGAGATGATCACATCGTGAAAAAATAATTAAAATATAACATAACATAAAAAAAATTTGACACGAATGTATAAAGATATCAAAATTTACATAAAATAAATTATTAATATATTAGTATCTATGTAAAATAAAATATATTAAATACTAAAATAAAAATAATGCGAATAATATATATATATGTACAAAATAAATGTAAAAAGCAAAGGTAATCCCCCTGCAATTGAGGGGATTACCTCAATATAGTGTTTATGATTTATATTTTTTTTCATTTTGACCAAGCAGCCGAACTCCCTGCATCATGCTGCTATCTGCCTGCTTTGAAGATATCAGATGGCACGATTCACGAAATTGACAGCAATTATATATATATATATATATATACAATCAATGCTGACCCATATGTTACTTTGTAATCAGTTTTTTAATCTATAGTTTATGATAATTAATTGAGGGCGATTGGAGGAAAACCTTAAGTACCAATCAAACTATATATGCACGCATGACAATATTTGTCATATCTTTAATGCATTGATACCCCTAAATAACTATCAATTTAAATTGTTTTTTTCCCTAGGGAAAACAAAGACTTACAACAGGTTGCATCCTATTTTTGCCAATAGGGTAACGATACTGATTTGGTTTTCTCATTGCATAAGAAGTAAACCACAAAATAAAGCCTGACAAGAGATCCAGTAAAGAGTCCAAGGTTGATGCTATGACTGCCAATGACCTGCTCATAACTGAAGCATAAACTTTTGCCAAGAAAAGCACCAAATTTGCCACATTTGATGCATATATTGCCACCCTTTCACTCCTTGCTAGTTTCTTCATTTCCTCCTGGAACAAAAGTGCATTAAAAAAAATGCTTGTCTTCCTCTTCAAAAAACCTCATTATTTCACGGTAAAAATTCATCAAAAAGCGTGAAACTTTAAACAAAACCTCAGACAAACTCCCAGGCGAAATGACCAATTCATTAAATGTGTCCACTTCATTGAAACCTTTGAGAAGCTCTTCCTGTCTCTTGTAATACTCTGAAATTTTTCTATGTCTCCCTGAAAGGGTATACAATTGCAAAGTACAAGTATTATTCTTAAATATGCAAACTGCAGTCTGAGAATCCATGCGTATAAGTACATAAACGAGACTGGGAGATTGCTTACTTAAGGCCTTGAAAAAATATGCAAGGCTAAAATATGAAGAATCCATGCGTCTCTCAGGAAGGTGATACTTATCCATGTTGAGTCGCCAAGATTGTTCACTTGCCATCGTCACATGATTCTCTCCGGCTGGAGCTGGCGACAGAAGCTCTGTTCTATAGTCTGATGAATCTGTTCGGAGGTTGTTCGCCATTTTCACACCACCAAAATGATTTCTCGGAAGAGAAGGAACAAGTATCACTCTTCTTATGTGGATAAAATTTGCATACAGTTGTACATATACGCATTTGAATTCAACTGCTCCACTTTCCGAAAAGCACAATGGTTTAGCATATACTCAATTGAGGAAAGCATGAAGAATGTTGTTTTTATCCTTCTCATCAGCACATACTTTGCTTTAGGTTTTTTTTTTTTTTTAATGATATTAAATAGTGTATAAATTTGACATCAACGCCCAGTATCACTGTCTATTTCTTATTGGAGTAGCTGACTTTATGTGTTAAAATATAGGAAATTTCAGGTATGAAACGAATCCTATTTTTAGGATATAATTTCTTTTTCACGCCTAACGTTTCATTTCTTTGTGTTGCTGTGCTCTAAACATTTTAAGAAATGCTTTAAAAATTGTTCTATTTGGCAATGTCTTGTTGTCCAAGTGATTCCCAGTGACTGTGGAAACTCCTCAGACTGATCAAATTGTATAAAGACAAACAGGCAAGGATAATTTGTGAACTCATTCAAGTGGGTGGTTCATGCACAATTGGGAACACCAAAGATCAAAGATTGAACAAAACTTGAACCATAAATTTCAGATAAGATTTAGACATTGAATTTCAGATATTTCTGATACGGACCATAGAGTTACTAGCAACTGCAATTAGAAAGGAATGAATTATTTTCTTTACTTTTTTGGAACATAATTTGGATGCGTGTTAAAGCTTATCAACTCACTTTAAGTTGCATGGATTCGGGTATAAGCATAAATAAATATGATTATTGATTTTTATATTTATTAATATAATTTTATATCATTCATATTTAAATATATTTTATTTGATTTTATTAATTTAATTTAAAATATAATATACATCATTATAATAATATTTAAATATAATGATTATTTTAAAATTCATTTCTCTTACGAGAAGTACTTAATTTTTTTTAATAATTGAAATTTTATTTCAAAATCCAAAGGTAAGCAGTCAATCTGCTACAAGAAATGTTGTGGGCATAACCTTAAATATCAACAATTTTACTGGCTAATACCCCCCTGCCTACAAATATATATGTATATATATATTTATATTTACAGCATTTACTCTATTGTTAGGGACTGTACAGAAACGACCTCTCATTTCAGTTGCTATTAGCTGGAATAAATCTTCTAGAGTCTTTTGTTGCTGTGAATGTCTTCTTAAGTTCTTCTCCTTCCAGACGAAGTTAACATATGCTGTCCATATATAGCGCAAAAGTGCAGACTTAGAATACCTACCTCTAAAATTTTGCAGAACCCATTGCAGATCATTAGGCCAGTTGGTAAACGCTCTGTTAAAATGCAAGCAGTGTTCCAAACCTTCAAGTTCTTAGTCATACTCCAGCTTCCCCCTTGGGGTAGCAGCCAGTCTCCTGACTCACTTCTGCTCCCTTAGCATTAGCATCTGTAACTTTCCATGGAAAGGCTGAGCACATTTGGTCAATTTTTTGTATTTCCTTCGCTGGAAGTACAAACATTGAACACCGAAAATTTTGCAAGCTAAAAAGAACGGATTGATTTGTGATCTGCGGCATAGGACATCCTTTTTGAGGACCAGCTATTAGTTCTTCTAGATATCTTCTATGTAAGTGGATCACAGTGAGTAGCAGTGAGTTTCCCACATATCTCACGGGTAAGTTCCCAAGCTTGAGTCCTATCCTTTGTGGATCACCGGAAGCACCAAGGGGTCGACATTTGCCAGATAAATTTCCAACTTTGCATTTTTTAGCTGTAGGCCAGACATTGTGTAAAACTTTTGAAAAATCGAATGCAAATTCAAAATCAACTCCTTAGCACCATCTGTAAACACCATGAGGTCAATTGTAAAGCACACATTGTTAACCTGAACTCTTTTACGTGTCGTATGATACCCAATCTGTTTTTCTCCAGCAGCATTATTCAACATTGTAGATAGCACATCCAAGACAATCACAAATAAGTAGGGAGACAATGGATCATCCTGCCTAAGGTCTTTTCCGCCAGCAAAGTAACCCATCAGACCTCCATTAATCACCATGGAGTAGTGTGGGTTGTTACACAGGCTCTCAAACACCCCAGGAATTTAATAGAGAATTTCAGTGCTTCCATAACATTAAACAGAAAGTTCCAGTTAACTGAGTCAAAAGCCTTCATCAAAACAATCTTAACAGTCATTTTTTGGAGACCTTTTTTGTATGATAGCCTTTTACCAATTCTTGTGCAAGCAGTATGCTATCTGCTATTCTCCTTTCTTCTACAAAAGCATTCTGAGTTACATTTATCAAGCCAGGCAAACAAGGCTTTAGTCTATTTGCAAGAATCTTGGCAATATATTTATATATTGTATTGCAACCAGAAATGGTTCTAAAATCTTCTATCTTAGCTGGATTCGAGACTTTAGGTATCAAGGTGATAGGTGTAGAGTTGACCATCTGTGGGAGGTAGCTTCTTCTAAAGAAATGTAGAACTGTTGCAGTGAAATCTCCCTCGACTATACTCCATGCAATTTTGAAAAAATGGGCATTACACCCACCTGACCCTGGAGCTTTATCCTTGCCTAAGGAAAATAAAAGTATTTTTACCATCTTCAGGCGTAACGTCGTCAACAAGGGATAATTGTTGTCCTATTGTGATTCCTTTCTTCAGAGTCTGTTGTAATTCTTCAATTTGAACAACTTTGCACTGCTGAATTAGTAGTACTTAATAAGCCTTCATAGTACTGGATAACATTCTGTTTGATATCCTCCAAGATCTCCAACTTTTTTCCATGCGGATTATACAACACCTTTACCCTGTTATATGACCTGCTAGCAGCAGCTACTTTGTGAGAATAGCCAGTGTTCTGATCCCCAAGTCTGAGCCACTGGATTCTAGATTTCTACTTAAAGAATGACTCTTCAGCTGAGCTTAATGCCATGTATTCTGCTCGTAAATTCCTTTCCTGCTCCAACAGATTTGACTCATGTGCCCCCCTCAATATAGTGTGTTGGACCTCCTGAAGTTCAAAGTATTTCTCATGAACTCTGTTAGAAAGATGACAGTGGCTCTACCAGTTTAGTTTCTTAAATTTTAGGAGCTTAAGCTTTGTATACAATTTGCCTATAGGAGTGAAAGTAACTTCAATCTCCCCTACCTTCCTGACAAGACTTTGAATCCCTTCATGGTCAGCCAAAAAGTTAGAAAACTGAAGGGCTTCGGCAGGGAGCTTTCTCGAGATTGTAAATCAATCATAGCATCACTGTGGTCTGAGGTACCTGGGGCCATAAAATACACTACGGAGTGTGGAAAAGCAATAGGCCGAGCATCATTAATGAAGACCCTATCCAACTTTGGAGCAAGATGTCCCTCAAGCCTATTATTCTTCCATGTAAACAGAGGACCTGTATATGGGTGATCCATCAATGCTACATTGCTCATACATTGATTAAATTCCTTCATATCCACCGTAACAGCTTGATTGCCATTATTATCCGAACTTTCTGTGAGGCTCCTGCAAACATTAAAATCCCCAGCGATCATCCAAGGGGCTAATGATCTTTAAAACTAATTTATTCCTTAATAGTCATAGATTCGACTTGAAAAGTAATATTCGCTAGTACATTTTTGCTTATTCCATCAATTAACTTTGCATCTTCATGTCTAATTATTACCTTACCTCAACTCAAAAAATTTAGTTGATTAAGGGTGTTGTTCAAAGCAAATTCAAGATACTAAAATTTATAAGGGAAATAAGAACGGATAAGATTCGAATTCGAAAAAGCTAATCAACTCATCTAAATCAACTCAATTTGATCAAAAAAGTCAATAATCCAAATTTGACCAATCAAAATATAAAAATGATCTAAATTCGAAATGATACGAACCCAAAAAGATCAAACCCTATCCTTATGAATTTAAGTATTAAACATAATTTATCCGAAGCCTTTTTTCTTTACCCATTTTTAAATTAAACCAAAATTCTCAATCCCATTTTCAATTACTTATGTTACTTATTTTTATGTTATTTATATTCTTTTATTTTTTTATTTTTAAAATTTTCTTAATTATTCTTTTCTTTTTAATTTTTTTTATATTCTTCAATGGTTGAACAGCTCAGTTCAATCATTTTCTCTGAGAATCCGAGGTTCGACCTACTCGACATCCAATTAAATTTTTTGTTACCTGCTAATATGGTTGTTTGTAAGCGATGGTTTTTAGCTGGTCAAATATTCAAATGCTTAGATAGATTAATGGCATACCTTTATAAAAAAAAAAAAATTGTATTTTGTGTATTAAATCATTTTCATTCAATTAAAGCGAAAATAGTCAAATAAGTTTTTCATTTGTAAGTTATATATATGTATATAAATAGTTCAAGTGTGTGATATTAAACATGCTTCGATTGTTAAACTTGATTTTGAAGATTGCTGTATAAAGAAAAAAAAATTGAGCAAGTTAGTGCTTTATATATTAAGCTTTTTTGACCCATTAAAGGAAAAAAATGAAAAACAAGATTTATATTTGTATTAAATATATCTAAATAGCTCAAATGTATTAAACTTGCTCAGATATTTTTGAGTATTAAATACTTATCAAACCATTAAGGGGTAAAATGATCAAACTAATTTTAGAATTATCATTTATGCATTTAAATCGCTCAAGTATGTAATATCAAAGTTACTAAATTGTTAAGCTTGATCTAATGATAGTTGCTATAAGAAAAAGCATTTTGTGAATTAAGTACTTTTTGACTCATTATAAGACAAAATGGTCAAACATGTTTCTATATTGTTTTTATATTTGTTAGTTATTCATTTAAATAACTTGAGTATACGATATTAAACTATCTCCGATGGTTAAACTTGATTTGCTAACTATTGCATAGAAAAAAATTAGTATTTTGTATATTAGGCATTTTTCAACTCGTTAAAAAGCAAAATAGTAAAAAAAAAAAAAAGAAGAAAGTTTTGTATTTGTCAATTATCCATCTAAATAGCTAGAATATGTGTTATTAAATTTACTTGAAAAATTTAAACTTGATTTGAAGACCATTGCATAGAGAAAAGTTAGTGTTCTATCTATTAAGCACTTTTTGATCTATTAAATAGCAAAATGGTCAAACAAATTTTGCACTTTTTGATCTATTAAATAGCAAAATGGTCAAACAAATTTTATACTTGTACGTTATGCATTTAAATACCACAAGTTTGTAATATTAAACTTATTCAAATTATTAAACTTGGTTTGATAAGTGTTGCATGGACAAAAAAATTAATGTGTTGTATATTAAGCATTTTTTATCAAAGTAGTTAGTATTATAACAGTGAACGTAGCTTTTGTTCTAATCTAGTATGTACCAATAGTGTTGTGTTTTAGCATTTCATTTTGGATTTATTGTATTTTTTAAATATTTATCATACATATATATTTATTTATAGCATACTTTCAAGTTTTTGAATAAAATATATTTTATATACTTGCAGATATTCTTCAATTACATATTTGTATATATGTCCTTATGCAAATAAAAAGTTTTAAAATTATAAATACTTAATATCCAAAATCATTAAATGTCAAATAAACAAATGCAAAATATTTAAAAATATATAATAAATTATTATTAATTAGGTCCACTAGTTTAATTTAATAAACAATTTATTTTCAAGATCAAAGACAAAATATTAACAATTGGCTTAAAATATCAAATAAGTGAAAATTTGAAAAAGAATTGAAATTTTTTAAACTAGTACGAATCAATACATATCAATAATAATCAGTATTGACTAGCATAGACCATTACAAGCCGACACAACTGATACCAATCAATACAAAAATTGAAATGATGCATTATTGGTATCGTTTCATTTTATCTTAAAGTAGATTATAATAAATTAATTACACTAACTCAATTAATAAAATATCAAAACAAAATCAAAATAGTACATTACTGGCACTGCTACATTGCTGATAGATTATTGAATAAAGTGAGGCCAACACAATTAGTTAAATGACACAAAAATACAAATTAGATTATAATGAATTTATAAAATAAAAAGCATAAAAATATCATTTAATATAAAATTTAAATATTTTTAATTAATTTAAACTTCTATAAAATTTTTAGACATTAAAAAAATTACTCCTTTTTTTAAATTGTTTTTGCTCATTTATATAGTAGATGTGTCCAAATCTAGGTATAACCAATCCAAATTTAAAGGAACAAAACTTTTTTTTGAAAACTATATAATTATTATTATATTGTTGTACATGAAAAACAATTGGAATCGCATAAGGAAAAGAGAGGAAATACAGAAAATTTCGGCCAAAGCTAACGTTGCATTTTGTTTCTTTCATCCAAAACGACGAATAAAGTTAAAAGACTGGAAGTTAAATGAAGAAATTGTTTAGAAATAACTTCATTTTCAATAATTGGTTCTTCGTCATCGTTCCTAATCCGTCCATCCCGACTCAGTTCACGGTTGTGAAGTGACCATAACATTGCTTTTTCATATGCCTTTCTGAAGGCTTGGCTATCGCTCCATTGGCCCATGAACTTATCAACCTAATTTAAGATTTGAAAATTTTAAGGTTCAACAAATATAAAATCAAATTTTAAATCAAACTTATTGCAAAATTAAGTTTCGGTACAACAGACCTGCTTGCGAGAGAGTTCCTCAAGGGCTGCCACATCTTTCTTTCTTGCCAGTTCTTTGGCATTGTTTATCAAGGAAACATATTCGTTGTACTTGGCATTCTAAATAAATTTAACAAACATAAGACTCGTTAGCTCCAATTGAAACGAAAATAAATCTTTTTGAACTTCGCGGAAAGAGGATTTCAACCTTTTTTATTTTAATAAAGAAGATTGTAGTCTGAAAATATAAAAATTGTTACGGTTATTGAGAATTAAATGTTAAACTTATTGAACATCGTCTTTTAAAAATAGTTATATAATTTAACGAGCTAAGCTTCAAGTTTGTTTTCAACCTGATTCTTTTTTTTTTTGTGTACAAAAAATGTTATAAATATTAGGAATCCATCGAATAATGTCACATTTTTTAAAAAAAAATTATATAAATCAGTTAAGTTAGACTCCGGATTTGATGTCAACAAATTCTTTGAAGCAGTGGATACATTCTCTAGAACCAAATGCCCAATCAGAGACGGTCGGATGCAAGAGTTTATATTAGTTGGAGCAAAATTATTGAAATATTTCTTAAGAATTTTGTGTAAATTATATAAGCAAAATTCATAAAATGTTGACTTAGATTTAACTAATAAAAAAAGTGAGAAGAAGAACAAAACTAATACAAATATAAAGCTATATTGTAAGATAAGTAGCTTACAGCTTCATCTTCTTCCTTTCTTATACTAACAACGAAGTCACATAAGTCAGACTTTCTCTTGATTAGATCTTGGAATTTTTCTGACACAACGTGTTCATCTTTTCTCACATTGTCAAGTTCATTCTCCAAGCTCTTAATTTCATCCGTCACTTCACAACGTTCTGGTCTCAAATCCTCTGGTATCTTATTTAAAAGCTGCCATTGAGATGGCAAAAATTATACTGGAATCAGTGACTAGGAGAAGGAAGATTGAAATAAAAAAAAAAAAAAAAGGGATTAATGCAAGTAAAAATAGATAATTGTACTTCAATTTGCTCTTCTATGGCTTTTATGGAATTTAAAGGGTCCCAAATGGTTCCTTTTGCAGCAGCATCAGCCTTGGCTTTCTCATGTCTCTCTTCAATCTGTTTGACATCTTCCAGTAACTGCTCAAACTTCTCTCTATTGTTGCTCTGACTATACCAGAAACACTGCCTCAAGAGTCCCCAAAAGCCAAACATCATTCAGAAATTACCACCACCATCCGTAATAGAAAATAAGATTATCATATGACAGATTTATATTGATTTATACGTTTTTGTCACACACAGTTATGGACGTAATAGACTGAAGCTACAAAAGAATGACCGTATTGCAATCATTATTTAAATCCATGATATGCATATATAGCTGAGTTTTCAAATTCGTACAACTTACAGCACGGCTAATCTCATCAAGCAAATTG
>JBBYHO010000006.1:10080863-10098018 GCA_038382025.1 Adansonia gregorii
CTTACATTTTAGCTATTTAGATGCATAATTAATAAATATAAAACTTGTTTGATTATTTAATCAAAAAGTGTTATAATATACAAAAGCACTAAAATTTTCTTTCTACAACAACCATCAAATCGAAGTTAATCATTTAAGCAAGTCTAGTATCACACACTCTGACTATCTAGATGTATAACTGTCAAATATAAAATTTGTTAAATTTTTTTCTCTTTAACAAGTCGAAAGGATACATTATAACACTAACTTTTTCTTATATGTTGTGGTCTTCAAATTAATTTTAATAATTTAAATAAATTTAATATCACGCACATAAGCTATTTAAATGAATAACTTATAAATAAAAAATTTGCTTAATCATTTTAGTTTTTAACAAAATGAAAAGTACTTAATAAGTGAAATATTTTTTTTGTGCAATAATTTTTAAATATTTAAAAATTATTGAAAAATTAATAAATCTATATGATAGATTAAAATATATTAATATTAATGCAATCAAAATAAAAATGCTACATTAAACTATGCGAAATTAAGCACTCTTATTAGAGGGGAAGACAGAATCGCATGCCGTCCACTTGAGATGCGGGCAGCTCCCTTGCAAATTCCGAAAGTGCTTGTGCCTGGCTGGCACCGTAAGCAAGGTGTTAGCTATGCCTATGCGCCATATAGCCCATAAAATTAGAAGGAAGACGGGGCGATCAAAGAGGCGAGCCCAGACGACGGTTCGATGAGATTTTGATATTTAAATGAAATTAAATTAAAATACAAAGTTCAGCAATAATAATAATAATTATTATTATTATTTAAAACGGAAAAAAAAAAATTCCCAAAAATTCCAATCCCTAGTCGAGTTGTTTTTGAGTGAAGTCTTCGGCTGTTGTTGGCTGTTGGCGCCCTAATTTCAATTCTCTCAAAACCCAAACTCTCAATCACCTTAACGTAATTTTATCAACAAATTTCCAACACCTCATCATGCCCCAACCTTCAATCCCTCCTCCGCCTCTCACTCAACAACAACCCCCTGTCCCTGCCGCTGGGCCCGCACCACCTGGTGTTCAAGTGCGTTGCGCCGGATGTCGAATGATCCTCACTGTGGGTCCTGGCGTCACCGAATTCGTTTGTCCCACTTGCCAGCTGCCCCAAATGCTGCCGCCGGAGCTCATGACTAGGGCTCGCATTAACAATCCACCGCCAAACCAGTCGTCGGTGCCGGCACATGGAATCGATCCGACCAAGATCCAACTCCCTTGCGCTAATTGCAAGGCTATCCTCAACGTGCCATATGGACTGGCTAGGTTTTCTTGCCCTCAGTGTGGGGTCGATTTGGCTGTCGATTTGAACAGGATGAAACAACTGTTTCCTCCTCCGCAGCAGCCCCGTCCACCTCTTCCTCCTGAGGAAGTCAACGAGGTTTTTATTTTTTATTTAAAAAATTGTTTTAATATGATCGTTCATTGTTGCTTATTAAAGCGTTTAAGCTAGGTTGGGTTTGATTGCTACTTTAGCTACTGGATTTACGCTTGTGGAAGTAAAAATCAGAAAGTGCTTTTCAATTCAAAATGAATGATGCTTTTGAATATTAAAAAAAAAAAATTATCAAATGTGATTTTCTATTTTGAGCCATATGATCGTACTTTTGTTTGGAACAATTATTTTAGAATTATAATCGCAAGTTTCATTCGTTTCTTATTAGTTATGATATTGCTTTTTGGTGTTTACTTGTGTACTTTTAGTGCTTGTTTGTGCTTTTTAGCAATTTTTAGGACGTGAAATCAAACAGCAAAGCAACAACCAAGCGGAACGTTAGTGACCCATGATTGTATTAATACAGTTTGTTAGTTTAATTTAGTTGTTTGAATAAATTTTTCCAGTTTTTTTTTTTTTTTAATTTGTGTGTTTATATGTTATCGAATTCTAACTTTTACCATGTTATAGAGGAATTTGTTGGCTATTATAAGTTTGCGAGCTGCGAATTATAATTTATGTTGCTGTTTTTACAGCAAGTAATGTTGATGATAATTAGACGTGTGAAAATATGATCAAGTTATTGAAGTTCACATAGAGCACAGCCCTTGATTTTGAGCCATTTCATTGGCTGAATTATTAATTTAGGCAATTGCATAAATGTTTTCCATGAAGAAAATAGTGTCTTCTATTCTTATGATACTCAGTGACAAGTTACATTCATTGCCTGATATATAAAAACGAAAAGATTTCTTTTCATATGCAGCTGATGGGTCTTGAGCAACTTGTCTTAGGTAGTCTTGTTAGGTTCTAATCTTTGCATTAATGTGAATTCATAAGCATGAGCTGTCTCATGTCAACCACATATTAGAAATAATGGTATTGACGTCCTACTCTTAGCATGGATAGGTAGTGGTATCTTGCAGTCACTGAAGATAAGATGGAATGTTGTTACGCCTTTGTATTTTTTGACTTCCATAAAACTGCAAGTGCAAGATATTTGCCTTCCTTTAGGCATGTTTAGGGCATTTACTTATACTAAAGCAGAATCATATTGTAGAAAGAGTTTAGCCTGGGAAGAAAACTCCTTCCTGAAAAGATAAAAGAACTATTAAATGTTTAATGGTTTAGGAAAAAATAACCTGTATGAAGGGTCAAGTGTTGAAAGAATTGGATATGATAGTGTATCACTATGTCTTATTAGTGTCAAGATACAAGCTTTTAGTTGGTCTCCATTGTGGGATTGGTGCATCCATGTCCCAAAACGTTTCCTCTATCTTGTAGATAGGACATACCAACTTCCTTTTCCATCCCATTTCTTCAGCCTAAAAGGAAACAATAGTACTTTCCCTGCTAGTGGTTCTGCCTTCAGTGCATGTTCGCGCTTACAAGAAATTTTTTCTGTTCTTATTCCTGTGCTTCTATTTTCCATATGATTTTAAAACTTGTCAGGTAGCAATTGAAGTGGAGCGAGAAGAAGATGAAGGTGGGCCAGTGGGAGAAACTTTTACAGACTATGTGAGTTTCATTTTAGCGGACTACATTTCACTAGTTTTTCTTTACCTTCTTTCCATTTTCTTAATTTTTTTTCTTGAACTTTTCATCTGAAGCTTTTGTTATTGCTAACTCATATGACTTTGATGTGGCAGCGCCCTCCAAAACTATCTATTGGCCCTCCTCATCCAGATCCCATTGTGGAGACATCTTCCTTATCTGCCGTGCAGCCCCCTGAGCCCACTTATGATCTAAGAATCAAGGATGATTTGGAAAATTCAAAGGCTTTGTCATGCTTGCAGATTGAGACATTGGTCTATGCTTGTCAGGTTTCTTTTATGACATAAATATGGTTAACAATTGTAAATTTATTTCTTCAGTTGTAAACTGGTGTTTATCCTTGACAGAGACACCTGCAGCACCTCCCAAGTGGTGCTAGGGCTGGATTCTTTGTTGGAGATGGAGCTGGTGTTGGTAAAGGTCGAACAATTGCAGGGTTAATATGGGAGAATTGGCACCATGCGAGGAGGAAAGCACTGTAAGTTTTAGTTTGCAAGATATGTACGCATGCAGAGCTGCTTCCACAATAGTTTTTTTACTCCTTGCTTTATATATTGTAATTTAGTTCATATTCTATAACATATTTCTTTGTTGTCTTGACTATGATGATCTTATACAGATGGATTTCTGTTGGTTCTGACTTGAAGTTTGATGCAAGAAGAGACTTGGATGATGTTGGAGCAATATGCATTGAAGGTAAATACTTAAAATTTAGACTTATTAGAAGCTAATGCATGCGACAGTTGCTTTTCTTGAATGTATCTTTTAAAAAGTTTTGACTACTCATTAAATTGTTGTACTACAGCCTATGATATAATATGATGGATGGATTGTACTGATGTAAATGCTTTCTTACCTGATATCAATATTTTTGCTTCTTTTGGAATTTGTACGATTTACTTCCTTCCCCCCCTCCCCCTGCATTTTAGCTATTTTGTTAGGCTTGTATGGCAGCCTATATATGCTTGCTTCATCAGTAAAATATCTTTTTTTAAAAAATTTTTGTTCTAATAACCTCTTCTTTATCAATTGGATATGCAAATTTACGAAAAAGGGGGTGGGTAATCATGATCTTTGCAAATGAACTGTAAAAGAGTATATTTTACAATACTTATAATGGTCAAGTTATTTTAATGTCGTGGGTGTATCAAGTGGGAAGATCTAGAAACATGTGTATAGTTACACAAAAGGTGATTAAATGGAACTCATTTGAAACCAAAATTATCTTTTTCTCGTTAAATGGCACTCATTTGAAACCAAAATTATCTTTTTTTTGTTAAATATATTCTACTCAAAAGTCATTATCGCTATTCATACTCAAGATCAATGTTATAGATGTATATGGTAAGTTCTGAGATTTAACTCTTAAATAAGGTGGGGGACTTAGCTGAACTCTCTCTTTCTCAGCATATCAGTGTACTGTATGAAATTATTGTAGTCTTCAAGGGCTATTTTTTTCTTGCCTTATATAAAACAAGTTATCCTCTTTTAATCAAGCATGAATTTATGAGCATTCCTTCTTCTGGTTGTCTCCTTGCCGGTTTGAAGTTCTTTAAGCCAAATTGCATTACGAAGGTCGTAATTTAGAGTTGCCTGGATTGAGCTTATTACTGCATGTCATCCTTTTATCAGAAAAGAGCAATAGTACTGTGCAAACACAATTATATTCAGCAAGATCTTCTAAAATAAATGTTGTGTTTTGAAATATGGTTTCTGAGCAAAAAAAAAAAAAAAAAAAAATTTAGCTTGGTGGTTGTACTGGTTGGATTTGCCATATGAGAGAATATTTAAATGCTTGTTTCTTTATGCAGTTCATGCTCTGAACAAGTTACCTTATTCAAAGCTTGATTCGAAGTCTGTTGGAATCAATCAGGGAGTTGTATTTTTGACATATAGTAGTCTCATTGCATCTTCTGAGAAAGGTCGTTCTCGCCTGCAGCAGCTTGTGCAGTGGTGTGGACCAGGATTTGATGGACTTGTCATATTTGATGAGGTACTCTTTATTTCTATTGGAACTGTTCTGAAATCTCCCTTGTTTACTTCAGTAAGTTCTGTTTTACTTTTTCCTTTTGGCGATTACATCATGAGATAGGGTTTTGTGGTTTCAATATATTCCTCTATTTTTTATTGCTAAGGGTCAATGGCTTCATTGTAGTGCCACAAAGCTAAAAACTTAGTGCCTGAAGCCGGAAGTCAGCCAACGCGCACAGGTGAAGCAGTTTTAGACCTTCAGGTATATCCTTAAGTATTAAATGTTTCTTTTCTTTTTCTTTTTGGGGGGGGGGGGGTTCATTTTCTACCCATTGTTTGCTGAGATTATAGATTTTTATCATGGTTCTTTCACATGTTAATAAAATTTATGTGAACTTAAGGAACATTTCTTAGTTGGAACAAGTAGAAGAAAGAGACAGAAAATTAATTTAGAGGGAAAATCAAAGATAAGACTAAAGCAATTGGGGAGAAATAGAGGAAATCGCGGAGAAGCAGAAGACTCAAGAGAGAAAACCGGAAAGAATCAATAGAGGAAGAAAATCAAAATATATAACATCTCAAATATCAAATATTCATCTCCAAAAGCTGATTTATAATTAAATCCAAAACCCTAATAAAATGCAAAGTACTAAATCAAAACTAAAAGCCCTAATACTCAGAGAAGAAGTAAAACAATAAGTAATAGAAATACAGCCAAGTTATCTAAAATAGCCTCAATATATTTAATGATGAGAATTGAACTCGGAAAACATAAAATAAAGTCTATGTAATTTAATCCCTCAATTAGCATATTTTCTTCCTCCTTCGTTCTCCCTTGATTCGAGAACACTTGACCTTGAGCATTGAAAAACTGGAGCAGAAGTTTCTTGCAATATCCCTGAATAATATCACAATCAAATTTGAACTTTTCCTGAGGCAAAAATGTGTTCAATTAGGTAACTTGCATCACATTCTTGGGCACACTTGGAATTAACTGAAAATGTGTCTCGCAGTTTCATTTCTTTTTCTCTAAATAAAGTTTTGGATTCTTCCTTTAGGATATGGCAGGTTAGGCGATAGCATCTTCTGATCTTTAATAAAAAATTTAAAACAAGAACTGAAGGAGAAAGACATAACAGAGAAATTTAGAGGTAAAGCATGGATAGTCAGAAAATCAGGGGACAAAACCAGAAAGAATCACTAGAGGTAGAAAGTCAGAGTACCATCTCAAAATCTCAAATATTCATTATCGAAAAGCTAATTGAACTAAAATAACAGAAGTAGATCCTTGTAAAACACAAAATACCAAATATAACCCTAAAAACTTAACACTTGGAAAGAAGTCAAATATTAATCAATATAAAATAATATAAATAATCTAAAATAGCCTAAATATATGTAAATGTTACAACCAAACCCATAAAATGTAAAATAAAGTCGTAGATAACTTAATCCCTCAACGAGCATGTTTCCATCCATCAATGCTTTCTTTCCTTTGTTATCCTTTTATGCTTGTGAAAGCTTAGTGAGAAAGCTCAAAGGAAAGCCTGGAGACCACCATTTGGTACTTAAATTCCTATAAAACAGCCATAATAGAAGTTTTATGTTCCATTTTATTGGAAGAGAGTGCTATAAAAAAGAAATGTAAAACTACTGTTGGCAACACTAATGAATTGGTGATCATAGGTTTACAAAGAGGATCTATGTGGCATGTTGGCTTAATAATACTAAGGGGTAGACTCCTAGAAATATTCAAAGTTATGCCTAACCGTATAAAAAGATTTTGGATTTTTTTATTAATTAGGAGTAAACAAATGTTCAGAATGTAATTCCAGTATTTTAAGCATAGAAAAAGAAAATATATAAAATAAAGTTGAGGGTGGAATTGAAAAGTGATGGTATGTACTTAGTGGTATATCTTATGGCAATTAAGTTTAGAGTTAGGTGTGACCGTATACTTAGATTAGGTCTCTAGTTGCATAAGTACCAATTGATTTTAGGTTAACAAGGTATTAAACTTCAGTTTACGACATTAGTTTGTAGGCTTATAGCCCATTATCACTGGCAACATGTTACGTTTGTTTTTGTTGTTCATATTTGGTTTGTGCTTAAAGTGGTGTGTCTGAACGTCGAGCTTAAAATTTTGTTTGTAGCTTTATTTTTCAAGTTGAGGTTTATTATGTATATCCAACTGGTTTATGTTGGATGCTTAATTGTTCATAACCAAGAGCAATTAGTTTAATGTTTTGGATGATTATTTTGAGGAACGGCCATCTATAGAAGACATTGTGCATATCATCAGAGTATGACTGTGATGTGGAGCAATTACATATTAGCTAAAGCTTTTGAAATCCTGTGATGTTGGGTAGCTCTAGCTCCTAAAATATTTAACATCTAGGTCTATAATTGGCCGTCAAGAAATCCATTAGGATTTCCTGTACATCACACCCCCTATTCTCACTCGCCTTCCTTTCTTTTTTCTTTCCCTTTATATATATACATATATATATATATAATGTTCTTGTACCCTCATGCAGGACTGTACGCATATGCATGAGCTTCTAACAATGGAAAATTGTTTACCTGGAAATTCTCTAACCGTTGGTTTTCATTTTCTAAAATTACAGGCTCGACTTCCTGAAGCACGGGTTATTTATTGCTCTGCAACTGGTGCATCTGAACCACGCAATATGGGTTATATGGTTAGGCTTGGTCTTTGGGGAGCTGGAACATGTTTCACTGATTTCCAGAGTTTTTTAGGTTTAATCTTTATCCCCTCTAGTGGCAGTTATTTTCCCCTCTTTCAATTTTCTTTTACCTTTTTGCTCTCCAGTCATGTATGTTGTATGGCAGCCAAGAAAATTAGTTTTACTTAATTAAGGTTATGGTGTGTCAGAAGGAAAAAAAAAAAGAAAAGAACATTAAGGGTTATGGTGAGGAAGAAAGTAAAATGATGATTAGGAAGGTAATTGTTTTTAGGTTATAATCTAGGTTGCACTTTACATTTAGGATATCTGTTGATTGGGAAATAATTCAGATCTTATTCTCTGTCTTTTTATAATTTTTTGTCTGTAGTGTTCAAATTCACTAAAATCAGGTTTTTTTTTTCCTTTTAAATCAGAAGTTGATATTCATGATTCTTTACACTTTTAAGTGAATCTGTTGATTTTAAACCCCGAGGACACGTCAAATATTAAACTATTGAACCTTGGCATCGAATACTTATTGTTATCGAAACTCCATTCCAGCTGTCAATGATATTATTCAACGTCAAGCAACATGATGTATACTTTTTTAATGTTGCAAGTCCATTGCTTATGTCTATGTTTAGCAAGAGAAATTATGGACCTTATCTGAGTTATGCAAATGCCTGATGATGTCTGTGTTACTGTGTCTTTGAACTTGGTAAACTGATTGGTGATATTTGAATAAACTATCTCTGTACATTTTGTCTGATTTGATTTTAGTTTTTGTTTGATAGTTGCAAATTGATTGCTGAGTGTAGCAGATACATTGAGAAATTTGATCAAGGTATTTTAAGTAATAATAATGACTTTAGCTTAGCATATGGGACGAATATGGTTCTTGCTGGGACCTTTTATTTAGCTTTAGCATTATTATTAGTGTGAGGAATTATGATGATTCATCTACCATTTACTGTATTGTCCTACAATGAAAGAGGGTCTTATATTGGTTATACCATTTGGATGCTGGATTGTGGGCTCTTAGAATTTTGCATGAATGGTGGCCTCTTCAAGTCCTAATTTTTATAGGGGGTTTTCTTTTCTAAAAGTTTATCCTTTTCTACCTGTTCTCTCTTCTATGTTTTGCCTTCCTAGTCCTTATCAATTGTTAAAAATGTGTTTATCTGCATTAGAAAACCAGGTTTCTGTATTTGCTGTTGACAATAAAGACTTGAAACAAGAAAAGCAAGAAGTTTTATTTCATCATATACTTGTTAAAAAATGGTTTTCTTTCTTTACTACCGGAAAGCTAAATATATTAATATTTTCGAATGCTTTTTTCCTTACTACTGCATTGACATTCGTTTTTAGTGCATGTTTTATTGAAATTCATTATCAATTTTATAGTTTATAAAATTTAACTAAATATATTAATATTGTCAAAAGTTTTCTTTTTCCTCACTACTTCATTGACATTCGTTTTTAGTGCATATTTTGTTGAAATTCAAATTCAATTTTATAGTTTATAAAATTTATACTTAGAATTTTTTGTTTTCCTTTTTTCCTTACAATATAATAAAATTTCAGATTATGGGGCTCCATATTTGTTATGAATGGTTTTCATACCATCTATGTTTGATGGACTTGGAATAGGATGTTAGGACACTGCTATGTGTCAGACACAAGCATGCCATGTTTTGTTATTAATTTTAAATTAATTTTGGAGTGAATTCCAAAAATCCCACTCTCAATAATCTTAAAACACACTAACTCGTATGTGTTTCAAAATAACCAATCCTCCCCCTCTTGACCCTTAGACTCTGTTAATCAGCAGTATGACCTCAACAACATCAGCAAGATGGAAACTTTTGTAACTAAAGTGGCCCATCTTTCTTAGTTCTTTTTTTTTCCTTCTGTTTTTATATCTGTAAGTCTTTCACAAGCCATAGCCTCCGTTTCCTCCATCTCTAAGAGTTGATTCATGGGTAGATTTCTGATTGAGTTGCTGGTTTCCCAGCATTATCCTTGTTGCATTCTACTTTACAGAGTTTGTCTTTGTAATTAAGGAATATATGGTTGGAGATAAAGAATACTATAGCTTTGGATTTTATTCATTAAAATTTGTATGTAAATTTTCCCTTTTTTTTGGGGTTTACATTGTTTGTTGCTGGAAAATGTGAATTTGAAAAATTGTGCCTTCACCATTTAATTCTTATTCTTATGATTGAAATTCTCATTTTCATGTGGCTATTTTTTTTTTAATTTTGGTTTTTTAAAATTTCCTATTTCTTTTCATTCTTTCAGTATGCATTAGTGTTTTGCATCCCTACTTTCTTTTTAGGCCTTTATAAGTGGCTCTTACCAAGTGCTAAATCTATGGCAAGATCTCTCATCTTATCTGTCTTTTCCGGTTTTAGATTTTTTCTGTTAATTGGTTTGTTGTTTGCTTGAGTTAATTAATTTGGAATTGCTATCTACTATTTTATACTCTGTTAATGTTTCCCCAGAAAGTTAAAAATAGGGACGAAATATTAAATTTAAATAGCAGAAGCGGTGAGAAAGTGTGACTTTGAATGAAATATAAAAAAATTGTAAAATATATGGCAATAGATTTTAGTGCCTTTTCCCGCTTATTTATTAGGTTTTTGTTTCTCAATGACAAGTAAACATGGTTTACGAATCTGACTGATGCTATGAATATTTGTAGAGTAATTTGGTCTTTCTTCTAATTCTTGTTAGTCATTTCATTTTTAGCATTAAACAACTCCTCTGGTTTTTCCTTTAATGGGTTAGGGGAGAAGTGGGCTTTTAGGGCGTATGATTGACTAGGCACCTGGTTTTCAGTGTTTTTTTGGGGGTTTCTGGTTTTTCACCCTTAATTTTGTTGATCAATGTCACATGTGTATGATATTGAAGTGCTCAAGAGTCTTTGACACAGGTACATGGGGGTAGAGTCAAGAGTTCATGTAACATTGCCAACCTTTGAGTTTAAGCACTAGAAAATTGCTTAAATAAGTACTATACGTAAATTAGACAAAACAAGGAAAAACTTTGGTGAATACTCGTTGCGTTGCTGCTATTATATCAGTATAATGCAACTATACTTTATTGATAAAACTTTCTCACTAAATACTCACTATTTATTTAACATTTTCCCCCTTTTTTTGGTTTATAATGATTTGGATTTTTAATCACTCTCTGTCCTTTCTCTTTTTCTCTATTGGGGTTTTGGGTATTATCTTGAATATGTAGTGTAACACATTTTTGTTTCTATTTCTGAATTCCCTGTCACCTTTAACTTTTTAGTTTTTATCCTTGATTCTCAAACTTTTTTTTTTTGGAATGATTGCACTGATGACCTTGTATATTATTTCTGCTTTATGTGCATCATTTAAACAGAGATTAATCTACTCTCCTTTTTTTTTGGAATATTTTAGTTATCGCAACTAATTGATTATGTAATTTTTATTTTGATATCTATTTATCATGTAAAATCAATGAAAGAAGAAAAAAGATTTTGCCTCCTGCAATTTACAGTCATTATTGCTCCATGTAACCTATGTAGAAGGCTATACTATGATAATATGGCATATTTACATGTAGAAATAAGTTTTTGCCATTGGTTGATAATGGGCTGCAACTCAATTACAAGTCAATACTCACAAATGTATTCCTTAATCCTTGTAAATCTCAAGTTATCTCCAATCTCAGTTGATGATCTGTCACATGATATGTGTCTGCTTGAGATCTAATCTCTTTTGGTTATGTCACTTGTTAAATTGCTTCACGAGTTAGAATTGTAGCTGAACCTTTATGCAAATGAATATTTTCACAGGTGCTTTGGAGAAAGGAGGTGTTGGGGCATTGGAACTTGTTGCAATGGACATGAAAGCTAGGTAAAAATAGTAATATCTCTATAAAATAGTTCTAATGGATATATTCTTTGTCTTATGCACTATTGTTTCAAATTTCAGGGGAATGTACGTATGTCGTACCCTAAGTTACAAGGGAGCAGAGTTTGAGGTTATTGAAGCGCCATTAGAACCTGAAATGGAGGTGTGCAGTTTATTTTTCATTTGCTTCCTAATGAAACTGTTTTTTTTGAATTCCAAAAGAGTATACCATAGATAGTTAAATATTATGTCGAAATCTTCTGGCAATCTATGTGCTAAGTTATAATTTGTATTTAGTCTTTACTCTATAATTTGCTCAGACTGGCTTCTGCTTTTGACAGTGCAGTCAAGGACCTACAATAACAGTGTTTCTCTTCGACCATTTGTACTGATGTGAATGTTTTGTTATAAGTGAGAATGTGGTATGGAGTTCTTATGACCAAAGTGCCCAAATGCATGTGTGGAAGTATTATGACCATGCAATGTGGCCGCATGTCACTTATTGTATTATCAATTTTCTTAAAACAATTAATGCACAATCTATTTAACAAGCAAGATTTGTTTTTCTAATCAAAATGAAAGCAGCAAAGAGATTGCAAAACAAGAGACATAAAAAGACATAGATATAAAGCGAGAAGAAATGAGACAAGGGCCCAGCAAGGAGACCGGTTAGACCCATTCTAAAAGATTTTCAACTCTGCTAACATCCATTTCTGCGAGATATTAACCAGGGACGTTAGATTCACTCAGAGTGCATAAAAAAGCAGCTTTTTGTTATTTTCCTTAATGTTAGAAATGTATAGAGTATCAAAAGCAAAAGAAATTTGAGTACCTTTACAGTCATCACCTTTCTTTAAATCAGATTCTTTTCTTGCTTTTTCTAGTACATCTATCTCTCCCCTCTTCTTGATCATTGATGCCTGCACAATTTGGAAAGAAAAGTAGTTAGAGCTTTTAGTAACCGTTGCTGCCAAGCTCTTAGTGTTAGTTGGTTAGCTGTTAGTTTTTTAATAAGTTAGTGAGTCATCATCTGTGCTTCATCTGTTAGCCACATTGATTGAGAGAGAAACTGTAATTCATTGTATATATACGTCCAATTCTTAGTACAGGAAGTCAGTCAAGAAGAATTCAGATTTCTCTCAACTCTCCTCTCTCTCATCTTTCTATTTTCTGTTTACATTAATTACTTTAGAGCCTTAAAGGCTGTTCTTTCTCTCCTGCTTTCGTGCGTGATTGAAGTGCACCTAAGCCACCTGCATCAATCATATAAGTCCAAACCCTCTGAAGATAAAACTTAGCCCAACCCGCCCATGATGCTTCTTCTTCTTCTTTTTTAAAATAATGAAAAAAAATTTCTGGTACCTATGCTTAATGTTGAGTTGCTAATCATTTATGGATTCTTCTCATCGGTTTCATAGATTTTGTTGTTTTGTGGCTTCTTTATAGATATAGAATCATTTAAGTGCTTTGAATTTCATTTATATTCTCTACAATGAATATGTCTTGTTGGTTTATCTATTTAATCTTTAGTTACCTGTTAGTAATTCTTTTAATTTATCTTCAGGATGTTTAATCTAAATATGAGTCCATCTATGCTCTCCCTTTTACTCTTCCTTTTTTTAAGTGTCTTTTCTTGTCAATTTTTTATTTTTGAAAAAAACTGTTGAATTGGATTCAACTTGCTTAATGTAGTTTTGAACATCCAATGTCATAATTTTCTTTTTTGAGAAATTCTCATAAGGGCCACATCATCAATATTGATGGTAAAAGATTGACGGTGTTTATGAGAAAGATCAGAACCACTAGTTCTCATTTTATATGCTCTGAATGTTTTCTGCTTTCTTGTTTCTTGCTGGTTTTTGAGCTAGGTATTTTTATGAATTGATTTTGGTAAAGTTTCTACCGCTTCTTACATATTTCTACTAGATTTTGTATCTTTAATTTTCTTTTAAGATCAATCAACAAGTGGGTGGGAATGGGCTGACAGCGCTCAAATTCTTCCCCTATTGTTGCCTACTTGGACTAAAAAATGAATGATGGTCTCATTGGTTTCTGATTATATATATATTTTTCTTAGGCAATGTATAAAAAAGCAGCAGAGCTTTGGGCAGAACTGCGTGTGGAATTGCTGTCAGCAAGTGCTTTTCATAGTAATGAGAAGCCTAATCCCAGTCAGTTGTGGAGAATGTATTGGTCAAGCCACCAGGTATATGAATTTCTGGGCTTTTTGTGCCTGGCATGCTAAGCGTTTTCTGTTTCCTTTATTCTTTTTCAATTGTGATTTATAAGTTTTCATGTTTATTTATTTTTTCATTTGTATGGTTGCAATTGTTCCCCATTTGCTGTTGTAGCGTTTTTTTAGACACATGTGTATGTCAGCTAAGGCACCTGCTACGGTGAGGCTTGCTAAGCAAGCACTAAGTGAAGATAAATGTGTGGTTATAGGCCTTCAGAGTACTGGGGAGGCACGAACTGAGGAAGCTGTGACAAAATATGTATGTGTTCTGCAAAATTAGTTTCTATATAATGCTCTATGTTTTCGTTGTCTTTGTTTCTGTTAAGCACTCTTTATTTATCCATTTATTTGTCTGAAATAGGGTCTTGAACTTGATGATTTTGTTTCGGGACCCCGAGAATTGTTGCTGAAATTTGTGGAAGAAAACTATCCGTTGCCTGAAAAGCCTGAGCCTCTCCAAGGTGTGATGTGTCTATGTTTCTAGGTTGACGTGTTTCGCACTCATCGCCAATTGAATAATTGATTATTTGCTAATCTTCTATTAGGAGATGAAAGTGTAAAGGAGCTTCAACGGAAGAGGCACTCTGCAACACCTGGTGTTTCACTAAAAGGAAGAGTTAGGAAAGTTGCAAAATGGAAACCTGCTAGTGATGGTGAAAGCGATGAAGAATCTGATAGTAAGTTTTTCTAAACCGGAGTAAACTGAATGGTAATGGAGCTGCAATTTAGGGACCTTATGTTGTAAATAACTAACACCTCTGCTGGTCTGAAGGAGAAAAGAACAAGTGAAGAAGGAGATTTACCAATGGATATTTACATTTTTTCGATATCGTTGCTTGCAACTTACATCCCTATTCTTTTTAAATAATTACTTTCAGTTTCTTTTCTAGTTGCACTACAGGGGACATCATTTCATGATCTTCAGAGCATAATTTAGAGGCACTTGTTTTTTTATTGTAATGTGATTTGTAATTTTGATTTCTTTTCTCATATGGTGACAACATCTGAAATTGTTTTCCATTCTTTACTTTGGTCAAATTTTATCCACATTATCTATGTTCACTTTTTTGTACCTCAATGTTATGAAGAACTGCTATTGTAGGTGTTCTGATAGCTAAGTCTTTGCTTAATCAATGCAGCTGATTCTGGGCATGAGTCTACCGAATCTGATGATGAGTTTCAGATTTGTGAGATATGCAATAGCGAAGAGGTAATTTCTTTTGACTTGATTGTGCTTGAACTAGCTGCAATTTTTCATATCTGTTTTGTTTTCATTAATCCAGGAGAGGAAGAAATTGCTTCAGTGTTCCTGTTGTGGGAAACTTGTGCATCCTGCTTGTTTAGTTCCACCTATTATAGATGTAGTCCCTGAGAAGTGGTCATGTTATTCGTGCAAGGAGAAAACCGATGAATACATGCAAGCAAGGCGTGCCTATATAGAAGAACTTTTAAAGAGGTTTTTGTATTTTGGGTGTTGTTTCTTTTTTCTTTAGTACCTTTTTTTTTTTAAAAAAAATTTTCATTGTGATATTCTCAAAGTGGTGGGATGAGTGTTGTTTTTACTTTATTAGAGATGAATTAACAAATTTCCTATAAACTTTAGCTCAGGTATGAACAAGCTTTGCAGCGTAAGTCAAAAATTTTGGATATAATTCGCTCTTTGGATCTTCCAAACAATCCCTTGGATGACATTATTGACCAGGTTGGTCACATTCATTGTTCGTATGCTAATAATTTGTATATTAGTTGTGTGGTATTTTTGCATTTGAGAATTCTAGTTTAAATTATGCTTAATTTGTTATGTGAGATGAAAGTTCAAGGACAAGGCCATAACCTCCATTCCATGTAAGATTTATGGCTTTGCTACCAAAGTCCATTGACATTTTCTATTAGCTTTTATTTTCTACCTGTGTTATCTCTTTTTGAAGAAACGTCCTATTTTGCTTAACCAGTCAGTGATTTATGTTCTGGAGTCTTCTTGTGAAAGAAATTTAACCCGAGTCAGCCTTTACTGGTGTTACCTAAATTGTTGTGACCTTGAGACACTAATGAATTTTCATTATATGTTTTAGTTCTTTGAGATTGGTTAACTTGATTAGGGACTTCACTACAGTGAAATCTGTAACTTTCTTGATATGTTTCAGTTCTTGGAGGGTGGTTATTTTGATTAGGGACTTCATCTACCGTGCATTCTGTAACTATTTGGCTCTTCAGTATGGTACTGGAGAGGCATTTACTCAAAGGTTAAGTAGCCTAGGCTTACAAATGGTGCAACTTTGTGCCTTTTGCATGGGTCCCAATGGAGCAGAGTTGGGTGAATGACAAGTTTGCGGCGGTCTCTTTTTCCTGAAATTATTCAAAGATCTTCTAACAAGTTTAGGATGGTAACTTTTCTTAATTATGCCGGTGTCAAGAAATTTACATGTGCTTGATGGGCCTGGTATGCCCTATCAATTTATCTAGAAATTATTGAGGGTTCATGCTCCCAGCCATGCAGGTCAAACATATTCTGGGTAAGGCTAGCCATTGAAATTTGCATACTTGTCTTTCCTTCACACGAACTTAGTGAATGAATGCTGATATGTAGTTTATCTCATGCCAAAGATACTGCTACTTTGGCATTTATTGTTACCTTCCAACAAAATTGACTGAAGGCAGAGGAAAATATGGTCAAAAGGTTCTAGCGTTGCCAAATTTATTAAGTTTTATTTGTTTTTGGTTCCTTCAGTGGAATATATTTAGGAGTCTTATTGGCAACCTTTTAATTTGTTAGAGTAGTCTTTTTTTTTTTTTGTTTTCTCCTTTTCAGTCTGTTGAAATAGTGAAAATTCGTTTGAATTTGAATGATTTTCCAGTTAGGGGTCCGACTAAAACATCTTGTTGAGAGGAAAACTAGATGAATGCGCTGTAATTTGTCGATTATAATATCATATTAATTTGTACTGACATTTTGACACAAGGTCCATGCATAGTTTTTTTTTGTGTTCCATTGCATTCTTCACTGCTCATTTGACTTCTTTCTTTAAGAGAAATTCAACTTTAAGTTGAAAAAGAAAAGGTCCAATGAACAATAAATTGATCCACCCATCTTTATTTGTGCCAAATAACAGATGAGGGTGGGAAGATCCTTTTATTAAAGGCTTAGCCTCAGGCAAATCATTTGCTCTTTAAAAATAAAAAGAAGTAAATAAGGGAGCAGGAGAGAAGTTTTAGTCTCATTTGTGGATTTCGCGTGTTATTGTTTATTCTGGATGTCTGCTTTTGTGCTATGATATCGGTTCAGTGATGATAATTTCTTATCAATAAAACTATTGCATGTATGCTTTCTTGTGATTTTTGTCCTTTTTAACTAT
>JBBYHO010000006.1:10098118-10112679 GCA_038382025.1 Adansonia gregorii
GGTTCAGTGATGATAATTTCTTATCAATAAAACTATTGCATGTATGCTTTCTTGTGATTTTTGTCCTTTTTAACTATGTATCCATTGAGTTTGCAGCTTGGAGGTCCTGATAAAGTTGCGGAAATGACAGGGAGGCGAGGCATGCTTGTAAGGGCTTCTAGCGGGAAAGGCGTGACTTATCAGGCACGAAACACGTGAGTTTAGTAGTTGTTTACCTCTCAGCTTTAATTCACCTTATACTGAAGGTTATCTAATTTTCCATTTGCACACATATTTTTAGAAAGGAAGTGACAATGGAAATGGTCAATATGCATGAGAAGCAGCTCTTTATGGACGGTAAGAAGTTAGTTGCCATCATATCTGAAGCTGGGTCAGCTGGTGTATCTTTGCAGGCAGATAGAAGAGCACTGAATCAAGTATGGCTCGTAAAAAAAAAAAATTCTGGCTTGTTTTCATACTGCAATGTACTTGATCTGTGAGAGATGATTCGTGGTGTGGAAAGTGAACCTTTAAGAAATGTTATGTACAGTGTGGCTTATTGTTTCCGTTTCCAGTTGCTGCTAATTGACATCTTTCTGCAGAAAAGAAGGGTTCATTTAACATTGGAACTTCCTTGGAGTGCTGACCGAGCAATTCAACAGTTCGGAAGAACTCATCGTTCCAATCAAGCTTCTGCACCTGAGTACAGGTGGGCTAGGAATTTTCCCTTTGATAAAAGTGGAAAAATAGTTATTTTCCTCTGTTGAATGTGAAAAATAGCCTACAATATTCCAACTTGTTTGTTTTGACTTTCTTGTTGTAGTTCGGTTCTTTCATCCCCTCTTAATATGTAAATCCAAGTTTACTCTTGTCCTTTCATTATCATCTTTTTATGGCTTTTCTGTGCAATCTAGAGTCACATCATTAAAATGAGGTATGTGAAATGATGTCATGAAACTGGCTCTTTTTTTTTTTTTTTTTGATAGTTGGGAATGCTAGGGATTGACTGGAAGAGTTCAGCACTCCACCAATAGACAGCATAACTTCATATCTGTGATAGGAATGTAGATATGTAAAAAACATATGACCATGTTTTATTGTAAGGATCATAATTAGCAAGATGAGTAGAGTTGGTATCGGAAGGTATAAATGTATAAATATAAGGGTTTGCATGATGTGTTAAGGAGTTAAAAACAAGTAATTGACAGTTGGGGCAAAGATGTTTCAGATTAGATGTGGATCATAGGTTATGCAAACGTGTGGCCTCAAATATGTTGTGACAATGGTAGTTTACCCAAGCTTCATTTTGCTGGGTAGGACTTCATTGACTATTGTTGGTTTTGTTTAGTCTATGCAATTTAGTACTGTTATATGGGTGAGATTTTTTTATATCTACTGGAAATCATTATGAGTTGAATTGATCTGTCGTATTATTCTTTGATGTCACTCTTTCTTTTCTTAAGCACGGAGTAATACAAATATTCAATGCTGTCAAACTTGACCAGTCAAAAGTCATATGTTAGCGCAAAGATGCAGTTGGTTGTGAAGTTCATTATGGAGATTATCCATGTATGTTTTTGTGATTTTATTTAATCAGATTTGCTTGTTTTAATTTGCTTTATAGGCTACTTTTTACCAATCTTGGTGGAGAACGCCGGTTTGCATCAGTTGTTGCTAAGAGGTTAGAATCTCTTGGAGCCTTGACACAGGGAGACCGCAGGTGAGTTCAATTTTGTTTCTGCAGATGCTTGCGCTTGGAGACATTTTCATAAAAAAAACCTAAGCCATGGAAATAGATGGTCGGTGGTTTGGGCTTCCCCAAAGTCCCTGCTGCTTATTAATCTACATGGGACAAAAGCTGAGTTTGAATGAATTGTCACGCCAAATTGACTGACTTTTGTATTCAAGTATTATTGCACATAATCGAGGAACTCACGGAAAAATTAACTAGGGTTTCAGTTTTCAGTAGGAGGATTTTAATTGCGGTGCTGTTTAATAGACTGAAAAAGTTCGATTTTGCAAAATTAAGCATTGAATTTTTAGTTTTGAAAAAATTATTGAAAAAATTGTTTGGTATTCTACTAAAAATTAAATACTGAATAGTTGTTTTCTTTATTTCTTTATTACATATTTTAATATAATAAAAGTTGGAAAGTAAAAATAAATAGTTGAAAAGGAAAGAATATAAGATCAATGTAATTAAATGATAAAATTTTCCTTAAATAAGAATGAATTTATTCCGTAGATTTTAGCTAAAGATTATAAACACTTTTTCATTGAAAAATTTTCATTTAAGTTGTTTTATAAATAAGTCGTCAAACACTTTTAAAAACATTAAACCTTGAAAATTTTCATTTTCATTGGTTTATCAAACATACACTTCTTTTAGGTTCTTTTTACTCAAATTTATATGGGGGCTCATCAATCATTCTATAACCTCAAAATTTCTGCTGGCTTGATCCTTTGGTCTTCAGGGGATGAATTGCAGGTTATTTTTTATAATTATGGTCTCCTTGATTTTTTTTCTTACGATGTGACTGATACTTTGCAGGGCGGGACCAACTTTGAGTGCTTACAACTATGATAGTTCTTATGGTAAAAAGGCATTGATGGTGATGTATAGAGGAATTATGGAGCAGGTTCTTGTAACTTTCTTTCTGTAGTTTACATGTACAAGGAAAAAATAATCCAGACAGATAACTGAAGTTGTAGTTTCCAGGATAATCTGCCTGTTGTGCCTCCCGGATGTTCATCGGATAAACCGGACACAAGTCAAGACTTTATCACAAAGGCAAAAGCTGCTCTTGTGTCTGTCGGAATTGTTCGAGATACAGTTCTTGGTAATAATCTTTCCACAACTGAAAGCAATAAAACATTTGTTATTCATTTACCTCCCTTTCTATTGACCTCTCAAAAAAATACCCTGAATCATTGACTTCATATTTGTTTCATTTTATTGCCATTTATTTGCTACAGGTAATGGGAAGGATAATGGAAAGTTCTCTGGCCGAATAGTTGATTCAGACATGCATGATGTTGGTCGTTTCCTAAATCGTCTATTGGGACTGCCACCTGATATTCAGAACAGGTACCTTGTTGGCTGCAACACATTATTGTTGTTAGGTTGGATTTTAGTTGGCTGAATACATGCAATTGCAATGCAGGCTATTTGAGTTGTTCATCAGTATCTTGGATGTCCTGATTCAGAATGCAAGAATTGAAGGAAATCTTGATTCTGGAATTGTTGATATGAAAGCTAACATCATTGAATTGCAAGGAAACCCAAAGGTTAAGTTCATTCCAGATTTAGTGATTTTCTTCACTAATTAGATTAAGCTGACTACTGCCTTCCAACAGACTGTCCATGTTGATCAAATGTCGGGGGCAACAACAATACTGTTTACTTTCACTTTGGATCGTGGAATCACATGGGAGGTACTTTTTTTTGGGCACTTGATTTTATGAATGGCTTGTTTCATTATGACAAGTATAATGCTCATAGATCTGTTATTTAATTGTGTGTGTTAGTCTGCAAGTGCCATGCTCGATGAGAAGAAGAAGGATGGACTTGGTTCAGCCAGTGATGGATTCTATGAATCTAAAAGGGAATGGTTGGGAAGACGCCATTTTATTCTAGCATTTGAGAGGTATTCCATTTCCTTCTTGCAGGACTCAATTATGTAGCGTATGGTGTTATAATTATTATTAACACCAGTTATAGGAATTTTTTTTTTTATCATTCTTAAATATATAAATATGGAGGTTTTTGAAAAGAGTATAATCGTTATTCACTTTAACTGTATTTTGTTGTAAACATGGATTGAACTTCCCTGCTTCATTTACTATTTTTTTTCCACTAAATTCTGTTCAGTTCTGCTTCTGGGATGTTCAAGATAGTCCGTCCAGCTGTTGGGGAGGCAGTGAGGTACTAATTTAAAGTTAAAATGTAACTGATCGACAAATCGAACTTTGTATTAGAATTTGTATACTTAACACCTTTACTTGAACTTTCTCCAGGGAAATGCCTTTGGCAGAACTAAAGAACAAATACAGAAAAATTTCAGTGCTAGAGAAAGCTCGTCATGGATGGGAAGATGAATATGAAGTTTCATCTAAACAGGTACACTGAAACATCATTGTAATTGAAATGAAAAAAAAAGAAACAATTGTAATTATATGGTCTACTATGAAGCATGATATGCCATTTACCTCTGCATACAAGTGACGGACTTGTGCCTGAAACATCAGGATAAGTATATGGTATGCACGGCTAAAGAAAATAAATTGGATACGTTTGGAGTTTTTTTTTTTCTTTGTCTTCTAAATGTGGACTTTACAATTTTGGCAAAAAATGGAAAGGGAATCCACAATCAGAACAAAAACCATGAGAACCCATCATTAAATCAATGTTTTGAACCCCAAAACATATTAAATCAGGTTCAACTTTCTCGTTTGTGAGTTGCTTAGAAGTTCCTCTTTGCACATTTTTCCGTTTCAAGTTTTAACATTTTAAATTTATTCTTGGGCTGCTGTGAAAGTCCCTTATAAGTATCGTCATGTGCTATATCTCATGCAATGCATGCTTGTGAATATGGATTGAGATAATTGGGCTCTACTTTGGATTTGGGCATTTGGCTTCTTAGTTGCACTTTAGAGCTGATTTATTGAATTTGTGATTTTGAGCCTCTTTTTGGTGATAACAGAAATTTACTGATGAGGAAGTTTTGAGAAGAAATTGATTGTATGTATGAATGTTTAAAGTTATATTAAATATTTTTATGTAAAAAATATAAAAATATTTTTTGGTGTCATGTCTTGCCATAACTAAGTCCAAAATTTATAGAAATTGCCTTGTTATTGTGCCCTTACCTGTATTGTGTGTCTGTGTCCTTGCTTCCTAGATGGTCTCTTTTGAAGGGTAGAGCGATTATATTTAAATGGTCTCATTTTATATCCAAATTCATGAACCTGTCGCTAGAATGACTAGGATAACATCAATTTTCTTCTTTCCTTCATGGATAAAATCTATCATCAATTTTCTTCTTTCCTTCATGGATAAAATCTATCATAACTCCATCTTTATTGATAGACCTGTTCTTTAGTTACATTGTTATACCCAATTTTGCTGATATCGTGATTTTCCCATGGATTACTATTTCTTTTATGTGCAGTGCATGCACGGCCCCAATTGTAAGCTTGCCAATTTCTGTACGGTTGGCAGAAGAATCCAGGAAGTTAATGTTTTGGGTGGCCTCATTTTTCCAGTTTGGGGCACAATTGAGAAGGCCCTTTCTAAGCAGGTAACTTTGTATATCGTTGCTCTTTCAATAATTCCTTGGCAGTTGCGTAATTTGTAGTACCAGAGTGTTAATGAATACACTTCCTTTCCAACCCAAGTTCACTTGTAATATCTGAATTTTGTGTCCTTTGTTATGTAGTTATGTAAAAGGCATCTTATTGTGACTATCAAGTCATATTTGAATGTGTGTATATATGTACTTCACAATTTATGTTTCGTGGCTTTGCATTATTGGGATAAAATTTTGACAATCATTGCTTGCAAAGTAATTTAGTTGTGCACTTTTGTGCCACCAGTTTCAGGCTGCTTCAATGCGCAAATCCATTCTTCAAGTAATTGGTAATCAATAAGAATGGTTGAAGGCCCGTGTGTAGTTGCTCAATCATTCAAACATGTGGCAGTGGGCCTGTCTTCAAATATGTTTCTTGTAAATTTCTATGAATGGGAAGAGAATGTGATATGTTTTTGCTGGCTGCTTTTGTCTATCTAAATTTAAAACTTTGATTGTCTCCTTTAGATATTTATTGGATAATACATCTTAACTCTTTCCTGGCCTTCCATGTACTTGTTTGAGTTAATCTGTTTGCTCCTTTGTCTAACCATTTTCCCTACATTGTTTAGTTTGCCTTTTGCTGACTAGAGGATTTCTTATGTTTAAAATATTTAAGATCTTTTGGAAGACTAAAAACTCTTTTATGTTCAATTATGTGAATTTTTTTACCATTATATTAATTACTTTCCAACAACTAAAAACTTAATGTTATCTTTTCAGGCCCGTCTCAGCCATAGGCGACTTCGTGTTGTACGGCTAGAAACCACTACTGATAACCAGCGAATTGTTGGTCTTCTTGTTCCGAATGCAGCTGTTGAAACCGTACTCCAAGGTTTTTTCACAATCACTCATCTTTGTTCTACACTTGTGAGCATGATCATGCAGCACAAGCACTGTTCTATAAAGTACACATATGATCTCATGCACAAAGGGCTATTGTCAAGATTTGGAGTTAAAAGGGGATTGATCATGCATTACGAATTAACTTTTTACTTTTAAAAATAATTAATTTAGTTTGAAATTTATTTGGATAGAAATTATTGTGTCGTATTCAATGTCCTAATGCTATGCAAAGTAAGGAAATGATTATGCGGGGATAATAGAGAAGTAACAGTGCATTTGGTTCACTGTAATAGAAATACTATTACAACTATGTTTCAGCGTGCTACAATAATGCAACTGTTTGGTTCACAGAATTGCTATTCCATGGAAGAGCCTATTATGGCCTTATTTCGAGAAATAATTGAATAGCCATTTTGAGCTCTTCTCCACTGAATGGTTATTTTGACCTTAAGCGAAATAAGAAATTGCTTTGGGGATTCAAATTCCATATTGTTCTATTCCACTGAACCAAGTTATTACATGTAGTTATTTCATTCTATTCCTGCTCTATTCCATTCCTGTAGAATAATTATTTCATTCCAGTGAACCAAACGTAATTGTTAATAAGTGAATATTGATATAAATAGTAATATATATTGGTGTGTGATAGGTGTCTTCCAATGGTCACTGCTTGTTTAAGTATGGAGATTGAAGAGCTTCAATGCTAATTAAAATTTTTGAAAAGGCTACGGGGCAGAAGGATTAGTAAGACAAGTAAAGAAAACCTCATAGGATAAGCAGCGGATTTGAAAACCAGGGGGCATCATGATCCTGATGTGCGCTGGCTTTATCTCTGCACTCACACATGCACAGAAAAGCGCATGCGCGCTAAAATTTCATTGAAATTTCCTATTTAAGAAGAAAACTTAAAAATCTTGTAGTGCTCGTCTGTTGACTTACTTTTGAGAAATTTAAATTAAGGATTAATAAGAAATGTAAAGAAAACTTTACAGGTTAAGCAACATGCTTGTAGAAGCTCTCCTAACCACCTGGCTCTAGGTTAAGTAACAAGCTTGTAAAAGCCACGGGAGCCATGATCCTCCCAATCCCCCGGCTCTATTCCTGGGCACATGCATTCATGGAAATGTTGAGACATTATATAATCTGTGATTTTGTTGATTATATTTTAGTCAGCCAATTAAGAAGAAAACTTATTCTTGTAGTGTTAGTCTTTTGACTTGATTTGAGCATCATTCTTATTCTTATTATTTTACTTAACTATTGAAAGCTGAGAATTCTTTGTTCCCCTTCCTGGAAGAAAGTGAATTGAGTTGACATACCCCATATTTTTTCAATGACATGCATGTACCATATTGAGATCCTTGAACTATTTGGATGCAGATTTGACATGGGTTCAAGATATTGAAGATTAAGAGCAAGTAGCGGTGGTTCTTCTCTAACTGTGAGTTTTTGAGACAGCTTGCTTTTTGAAGCATGAAAGGAACATAGTCGAAGAGAGAGAAGAGAAAGCGAGGCTATGCTAAAGCTAAGCTTCCTAGTGGAAGAACAATCAAGATTTGATCTGCACCATTCTTTGAGATCGTGGAGCCTTATTCATACTGATTATTTTTTTTTTGCTCAGCTCCATATTTTAGCTCGTATAATTTTTGTATATCAATATTTTAACCAAGGGAGCAACAGACAATAATAATCAAATAGATCCCTAGGCTGTATTCATTTTCATTGTAGCAAAACCTGAAATAACTTGAGCTAACTTTGTAGCAAAATGTTTATTCGAGTTATAGCTACAACAGAAAATCATTTTTGTACCAAAATTCATTCATTATCCACAAAACACAGACATCAAATTTATATTAAAAGTAAGATCTCAAGCAGTGAAAGACAGGCAGGAGAATCTCAGACAATAATAATATAAGAGATCTCTAGGCTGTATACATTTTCATTGTAGCAAAACCTGAAATAACTTGAACTTTGTAGCCAAATGCTTATTGAAGTTACAGCTGCAATAGAAAATCATTTTTGTTCCAAAACTCATTCATTATCCAGAAAACACACAAAATTAAATTTATATTAAAAGTAAAATTTCAAACAGTGAAAGACAAGCAGCAGAATCTAATCAGCCACATCTTTCCAAGCAACCTGCTATCGACTTATTTGGACCTGTTAGCATTAGCAGATAAGGAGGATTCCTAGCAAACAAATGGAGCATCAACATGACCATCGCTGCAGTAAAGGCCGGGGCGCTGAGTGAAACCCTGTTTCTTAAGCATCTGCCTAGCCCTTGTAACAAGCTCGTGATTAGTAATTGTGCCATCTGACTCGGCAATTATGGTCTGAATGGCATTGCTAAGAGCTCCATATGCTTTGCTTGAATCCCCTGGTGGGCTGGCATCAGCAGAAGTTTGGTCGGTCTGGCAACCGCTGATAAGAATTCCACTGTCAGGAAGAGAGCGCTTGGATGATCCAGCATAAACCTCTTGCTTGCTACCCACTTCGGTTTCCAGGGCTGGTTTTCCATATCCTTCGTCACTGTCCAGCTTTTGCTTAAGAAACTCTTGTGCTAGACTTCCAACCATCCCCAAGAACCCACCATCTTCACCGTCACCGTTACCCTGCTGCAGTTTGTTCATAATAATCCTCATAAACTTCTTCACTTTGGGGCTTGAATCTTCCCCGAATATATCGAAAAGGGTTGGCCTCAGCTTCCCAACGTCAATGTCATCTTTCCCAGTTTTCTGCTTGAGAATTTCAATTAGAGTTGAGAGGGGCAGAGACCTGCTTTTCACATACCCACGCTCATCATAGTCAACACAAACTCCTCTGTCATCCACCTCTTCCTCATCCCCATGGTGGTGGTGGTGGCGGCGCAATCCAGAAGGGACATGAATTCCACGAGACTCAAAAGCATCTTGCACGGTTTCGTGCAAGAAGCTCTTGAACCCAAATCCAAAACTTCCTGATTCTTGTTGCTTGAAGCTTTCACCAATTTGCTCTTTGGCCTCATCAATCAACCCCCCACTATGGCATGAATCAGATACGATTGTTATGCGGCAACCTCCTGGGACTTTATCCACAAACTCTCTGAAATCATCATCTGCTCAAAAACACCACCTTTTGACCTTTTAGCAACTCAATAACCACCCATTAACATTTTAGCAAGCAGATGTCTACTACCGTAAGGAAACAATCCAAGAATTGTACCAAAACTTATCTACATCAAGCAATACAAGGACTTTTTACAAGGCAGTCAGATAACAGAGAATTCCAGAATTCAGATCCAAGGATCAAAGTACTTGTGTTTCCATGAATGAAGAGTATGTGGTTATGGATCATTGAGAAAATCGGAAATAGATAAAGATATAGCTTTAATAGATTACCCTTTTTTTTTTTAATTTTTATTCCGAAAGGTGGGATTAAATGTTTGACAAGGAGACCCTAGACTAGAACAAAACTAAATCTGATGATGAGGCACACAGATCTATAATCTATAGTCAGCGGCGTATAATATATATATATATATATATATACACACACACACACACATACACACATATATATAGCAAAGATAAGAATCAAAATAAAAAAATGTGAAGAAAGAAATAACCAGTGATGAGATTCATATCGCAGGGGACAATGCACTCATCGTAGCCAGTATCATCATCCTCCCCAGTCTCAGCGGGAAGCCTAGTCCCATGCCCACTGTAGTGCACAAACAGAAAATCCCCAGGCTCTGCCGACCTAACAAGATCACTCAAAGCCTTTCTGATGTTCTTCCCCGTCGGCTGAACATAGGACTCATTCGTGTCCATCAATACTGTTATGTCTTCTTCGGAGAATCCGTAGCGCTCAATCAGGCATTTGTACATTCTTATCACATCGTTTATGCACCCTTTGAGCTCTGCCTTTGTGCCTGGATAGTTGCATCCTATCAACACTGCTTTCTTTCCCATTGGATCAAAATCCAATTTTTCTGCGCCGATTCTGTTTGCCTCCGCTTTGATCAAAGGTGGATCAGCTTCAGATAGATGGAAAGGAAAGCTTTTCGCTTTTGTAGATGCAGCTTGTTGACTATTGGTTGGCAAAATTAAAATCTTACCATTTTATATATATATATATATATATATATATCTTTTATAAATTAATTAATTCATTAAAGACTTTTTTGTTTCATTATTGACAATTATTTTTGTTTCCAAAAACATGCCTAATAAATAATTTTTCAGTGGTCGGCAAGAATAATTAAGTAAAAAAGTTATGAAATCTTTAAGAAGGAAATTACAAAGATTAAAATACCATTAATGAATTAATTTTTCCTCACCCACTCCACGCTCTTCTCTTCCGTTTCTTCCCTCCCATCTTTGATCTGTTTTATGACTTCCTTCAAATTTATGATTCCCTCAGCAACTTTCTTTCTCTAATTATATCACAGCCTATTTTGTTTTGTTTTGTTTTTTTTTTTTCTTAAGAGAAGCAAAAAAGGATGATCAAAGGTTTGAAACAAAAGTTTGTACACTTCCATCTTTCTATTTTGGCCGAAACTTACTTGGAGAACATTTCTTTCTTAAAGTTTTAACGTTTGTGGCTTAGTTATGGAAGACAAGGATTGGTACTCTTTATTTTCTTCCCTTGGCTGAATATGTACGTATAGAATATGTACGTATAGAATGCAATTCTCTTTCTTTCTTTTCAAGGTGCGTGGCCAGGATATGTTATAATTTTCTCACTTAGGGTTACTTAGAACTTGTGGCTAAGTAAGGGGCATTATATTCATGTCTTATTCAAAATCTTAAATTTAATTTTTCTCTAAATTCAATTTTGGCTCCTTAGATCTAAGGCTCAAATATAAATATATATATATATATATATAAACCTTTAAACTAAAACTAAATAATCATCCAAAGCCTTATCCTTTTATTGCAATCAATTAATCCATAAACAATTATTTTCACCCAATTGAATCCTTGATCAAATGACAATTAGTTAAAGGCATCATTAATTTTCATCCAATCATAGGCTCAATTCGGTGAAAATAAATGTTTGAGGGCTAAATAGATGAAATAAATGTTCAAGGGCTCAATTGATTGCAATAAAATAGTAAGTGCTTAGATGATTATTTAACTTTAGCTTACAGGCTTTTTATACTTAAGCCTAGATTTAATTAAACACTTCAATTAAATTCTTTATCATTTTTTGCTTTTTGTTCAATTAAGTCATACTTAATTGAATCTCAAATTCAATTTGGCAATATGATTTAATGTATGACCATAAGTCACATCTAGTAAGACATCATGGCCACTCAAATGTTAGAGATTCATTGTGATTTTGATTTTATTTTTTAGCGATTAGTCTATTAATGCAATTCAGTTATTTCTCAGTACATCTCGAAAAAACTATGAGCATGTTGTAGTATCTATTTATGACATCTTTCCATGTTAGTTCTTACAACTTTTGGTTAACTTTATAAATCCTAGAATGTTCTTGACATCTGAGATTCACATGTATCGATTAAATATTTTATTAATTTAATCTAAAAAAAGAATAAAAGAGATATGTTTCTTAGAGTGGTAAATCCATTTTGGGCTACTCATTTACCTCTGCATGCATTATGTCATATCCAAAAACATCTTATCTAGGCATCCTCATTAGGATTCATTCAAATAAAATCAAAATATGGCAATTCACATACAAGGCAACCTAATATCACAAGTTAGAGGGCTACTTACATACTTGATGAAGAAAATTCGGATCATGCTTAATCAAAAAAATTTAAAACTTTAATGACAAGAAATTTGTAGCGAAGGAAAAAAAAGAGAAAACAATATCGAATTTCATTAAAGGATCAATTTATGTGTTAAAATGATTTTTTACATCAAGAAACAAACAAGAAATAAAATCTTTAATACTTGAGAAAAAGGTTTGTTAAAACCCCAAATCTTGATTTTATCTCTGCTTGTTCTTGTACACCAAGCCCGATTACCATAGCAAAGCTGTCTAGACATCAAGCTTATAATGGTGATCCAAATGAGTAATCCAAAAAACCTTTACAAGGTAAGAACTTTGTTAAGTTATGAGCAGTGCTAATAGCTTAGATTCCAAATTGAATATCCTTTCAATCTCCCCCTTCACCTATACCAAATTAATAAGTAAAAAGACAATTATTGTGATAATAAGAAGAAGAAAAGAAGAAAATGCTAGAGTTTGCAATTTTTATGAGGTGTGGCTACACAGAGCTTAATATAATTAGGTAAAAGTGCAAGCCAACTTTTGGTAGAGTTGCACCTAGGCCCATGGACATTATTAAACTTTCGAATTAAGTCCTTACGAAATCTTTATTTCCATAATTAAGCTTCGTTCTATTTTAATTCTCAAAAATTACATTTATGTGTGTAACCCCATTAAGCCTAAACATGATGGCAATAAATATAAGTTAATTTAATTAATAATTTATGTTTATAAACTATTGGTGACATCTAGCAATGCATCATGGTCATCTAAATTTAAGGTAAGTCAAAGTGGTTTGTCAAGCTTTCCAGTGTGTAGTATATCAGTGTAATTTGATCCTTCCATCATAAAACCTAAAAGGGTAAAAGCGTGCCATAGTGTTTACTTTTTACCTTAATCATATTAGTGTTGCAACTTTCATATTAACTCCATAATTATGACCTTATCCAAGGACATCAATGAGTTAATATAAGCAGAATGAGTATGTCCCATTAACCATTTAGGGTGATGAATCTCTCTAGACCAGTCATCCATCTTTGTAGGTTTCATATCATGTCCAAAACCATCCTACCATTAGCATCTTATATTAAGACCCATTCAAATGAAACCAATCTACATACAAGATAACTTTGTATCACAAGTCAAAAGATTATTTACAGTTACATTATTGACATATAAGAATATTTCTATAGACACTTGAGTGAAATACTAAGTGGATGAACTAGCTCTACTAATAAACACCCATATGTTATCCTTAAATCTCTCTATGCTTTAATCAATGAGATCGATTGTATGCATTATATGCTTGAAGGCTTAATATATGTTAGTCTTTAAGCATTGTCGATGATTTATCTCAGCAATACAATGAGAAAAAATGTTTTAAAAACATGACTTTAATGCATAAGGATCTCATAATTATAAATATTTACCATTCTTTTGCAAAGCCTTTTTTTTCATGGTCTTTGTCTTCACAAGTAATTAATAACTCTTTATAATAGAATTCATCGATAAAGAAATACATTAATAATAATTTAAATAAATCATATTGCATTTTACATGAAATAACA
The DNA here is from genome assembly GCA_038382025.1 of Adansonia gregorii. Classification (NCBI taxonomy): domain Eukaryota; kingdom Viridiplantae; phylum Streptophyta; class Magnoliopsida; order Malvales; family Malvaceae; genus Adansonia; species Adansonia gregorii. The sequence continues at coordinate 10,111,581 of JBBYHO010000006.1, forward strand.
AAGTAAAAAAATTATAAACAAATCCTGATTGACTTATAGGACTTACATTAAAAATCTCGCACTAACATTAAAACCAATCGCTTATACGTCTTTGCGAAAAGCCCCTAAGCCCAAAGCCTCAATATGATTATAATGTTTTTGCTAGAATAGAATTGTAGTGAAAGCATTGGCTAGATTACTCTTGCTGAGTGCTCTCTCAACATTTATGTCATCTCTCATAATGATATTTCTAATTAGGTGATAATGCTGTAATATGTTTTTGAATTGATGATGAGACATTTGTTCCGTAGCTCGTGCTATGGCTTCATTAGTAAAGTAGTATTAGATTAATAATGATTGGAATCACACTCAATTGCTTAACAAAATTTCGAATTCAAATAGCCTACTACGTCATATAGGTGTATAGTCGATTTCAAGATCATATCTTATCAAAAAAATGATTAGATAATAATAAATTATTACATGTTAAATAAAAATACTTAATTTATAGATTATCGCCAGAAATCATCACTAATTGCTTATAAGGAAAAAAGAATTGCAAATTTTTGAAGTTTTGAAAGGGTAATTGTGTTTTAAAATTTTACTTTGCAAGTTTTTCTCATCTTTCTCTTAGAAATCATATTCCCAATATTTGTGGGAAAATGATTTTTAAAGGAAAGCTATATTATATAAAAAATAATGCTTTCCAGCATCCTATGCCTATCATATGAAAATCAATTTCTTTTTTAAAAGAAGATATCGCTATCCATCGTATCAAAAAATGCCAAATAATTTCAATCTACTTTTTATAAATTTTACAATTTTGTACTTTGATTTTGATAAATACTAGAGGTGGCAAAATGAACCCAAACCCGAAAACCCGCTTGAAAAAATTCGAATCCGAACCAAAATCAAATCCGATTTAATCAAAAAGTCAATGGCCTGAATTTGAATGGCCCGAACACGAAATAGCCTGAACTCGAAATGATCCGAGCCCGAAAGAACTCGAACCCAAAACGACTCGAACCCGAAATGACCTGAACCCAAAAAACCTCAAACCCGAGCCCGACCTGAACCTAAACCCGAATTTAATACTAAAAATAAACATGAAGAAATTATA
>JBBYHO010000006.1:10119152-10156605 GCA_038382025.1 Adansonia gregorii
TATATATATATATATATAAAATAAGATATTTAATTAATATTAGGGATGTTTGTTTTATTCTCTTTGCTTGGTATTTGGCCACTTTATTTTTCATGAGCTTAAGACCGAGGTTTATGAAGCTGGTAGATAATGTATTCTTGCTTTTGACAGGATGAAGTAGATTGTCCGTTCTATCTGAAAACTGGAAGGTATATATTAGCCTTGTGGCAAATTGTTTAATAATTCAACAATTATGAAACTCCCAAATTTCTAACTTATGTTTCCAATTTTAGTTGCAAGTATGGTTCTAGTTGCCGGTACAATCATCCTGACAGGAATGGTATGATAAATTCAGTGCTTGTGATACGAAAGATCTAATTCGCTGTATCCAAAGTTTCTAAATGTTGTATGTGCCTCACTCTTCATTATTGAGCTTTTGTGCAGCATTCAATCCTCCTGCTGCAGCGATAGGCCATTCCCTTTTAGCTTCTGCAAGTAATCTGAACATTGGAGTTACTCCAGCTGCCTCTATATATCAAACTATTGACCCCAGATTAAGTCAGACAACACTACTTGCTCAGCAAACGTTGCCAACGGTAATGGGAGATTTTACGTGTCTGCACGTAAATTTTTTCTGTTTCATGATAGCCCTCCACCTCTTCCCCCTCTTGTCTCCCTCTCTTTAAATCTATATATATGTCGTTTATGTGGGGTGGCAAATGTGTGGCTTCGAGCAGGTATGGCAAGTTTTAAATGGATATTTGCATGTCCAACCCACTTATTGCCCATATGTGTGGGAGAGGCCCGACCCACCCAACGAACTTCTTTTTCCTCATAAAATAATATTTAATATGCAAAATAATTCTTTGACAAAATTTGCTTAATTTTTTAAACTCAAAAAATCTTTTTCATTTTCAAAACAAGAAAAGAAATCATCATTTTTTTTTTTGCTTCTCTCTCGTTCCTTTCAACCTACAAGCTACATCTAGCTCTTTGAGTCCAAATTCAGCCTTAGTAGATTGAATTTGGCTCACCATGACTAGATTCAGCCGTGGCTAGCTAGACTGGCATTAGTCCAATTCAAATATGGTCGCACGTCCCTAGGCTTGTCAATTTGAATAAGTTTGGTTGGCTAGAAAAAGCTTGAAGCATTTTTTGTATTAATCTTCATATGGAATTGAGTGTAGGTATTCAATTTGAAGTAAAGAGCACGATTTTATTAGATTTTTTGTTGATTTGCGGGAGGGATGATTTGAACCCAGCTCTTTGAGCATGCTTGCATTTACCAGTAGGTCAAATGCTTAGGTTAATTATCGTCAAATAACAAAGAAATTTATTGATTTTAACGGAAGTCATTTTTCCAAAGATTTCAAATAACATAAAGAAAATGAAAAATAAATCTTTTATCAATAAATATTTTTGGTAATATGTTCATGAGGGTCAGGTTATCTTCCCACTACATAACCATTGTCTTGTTAGTGTTTCTATGACATAATGGGGCCTCTGCTAATTTCAATCTTACTGCTATTCTGCCTGATTTTGCAATCTCACCCCAATGCCAATAGGGATTGGGTCAGATTTCTTCTGTGGTTTCGAGTTCCTATAAGCTTTTTGATTGCCTTGGACTGCTTTCAGATGCCATTTTGCAAAATCTAGAGTAATCTTCTGTTTCATCCTTTTCTCCTAGGTTTGCCAAATTGTCTTCTGTACTATAATACAGAAGAACTTTTTTTCTGTGGAGTTTCTTTGCTTGATGTTTCTGAACTGTTATTGTTCGCTTAAATGCTGAGGGAGGTTTTTTGTTTAACGATTGCAGCTGGTAGGAGCTCCCACTGTGTATCCTCAGAGACCTGGACAGACTGAATGTGATGTGCGCATCAATCCATTATGTCTTCTAAATTTCTAGCTGTAATATGTGTTCGTTTTTTAATTATTATTTTGAATTCCTTCTTGTTACCAATATTTTTATTGCAACCTGGGCAGAGTTGATCTTGGATTAGAGCTGCACAATTCTTTCATGCCAAAATGCATCCAAATTACCTTGGACACACATTAGGCTTACTTTGTAATGATACCTGCATCTTTGGAATCAGTACGCTTATTGATGACTCCCCCCCCCCCCCCGTTTTATTTCTTTACATTGCAGTACTATATGAAGACTGGGGAATGTAAGTTTGGGGATAGATGCAAGTTCCATCACCCCATTGATCGATTAGCGTTAACAACCAGCGGAACTTCTCAGGAGGCTATTAAGCTCACTCCTGCAGGATTACCTAGGAGAGAGGTTTATTTTTATTTTATTTTTTCCTGATTGCTTTAGTACTTGAATATGATTTTTGTGCTTTTTCTCTGTTAGTTTGTTTTTCGTGTCTGTTGGATTAATATTTGCCTTGGATATTTCTTCTAGCATAGAAAAATAAATTTGTAGTTTTGTAGGGTAATTTTATTTATTTATATTTGGGTCTATGGTATTGGCATAATGGTGGGGGGGCACATTGACAGGGAAGTGTTCATTGTGCATACTACATGAAGACTGGAACATGCAAGTTTGGGGTTTCGTGCAAATTTGATCACCCACCACCTGGGGAGGTTATGGCTATGGCTGCAGTGCAAGGAACACCCACAACAATGTCGGGATGAGAAACAGGAATGAATGAAAACACTGTTAGTTACGAGCAGCTGTTATAGAGTACGAGTTGTTGATGGTTTTATAGGGCTTTTTCTATATTAACCCTTGCTAGTGAAGCAGCATGATGCTGTTTGGAAATCAAACTTGGGAAGGGAAAATATGAAGCTGTTTTAGAATGGGTTTGCCATGTATTAGTGGTGGTGGTGTTGTGTTTGGACTTTTAAATAGATTCATTTTGGGTACTTTTGTTTTTCCAGTCATTAATTGAAGTACTAGATTGAATGATATTTGAGAGTGTTCCATCATCGACATGGTGGGTGAACTTTTTATCAAGCACAAAATTACGTTTTATTTTTTTAGAATGATTGAGTTACCATTTTGCTTTATACGAGTATCAGGTTGTTCGTACCAGGCAGGGTGGTTGCCACTCAATGACCCTGAGGAAGGAGTTGGATCATGTTTACGAATTTTCAAATTTTGTTGTTGATCCGATAAGGTTTGGTCCTTCTATCCTACCATCTTTAAAGAGTGTTGATTGAGCCTTAAACTGCTCAGACTGGACTTCGTTTGTGGCACGTTCATGCTTATTCCTAATCGCCTTTGGCTTGCTCGACCTTAGTTGAACAGGATCTATTCTATAGACTTGTACCTATGTACCAATTAATATTGATGATTGACGTCGTATAATGTTTACATATCATTATTTAAACATCAAATATTATATTAAAATCAAGATCTAAAGCCATGTTCTCTCATGGCTGCTGCTGGCTAGAATTTGAAATTAATCAAAAACAGTTAAAAGGTCAGCTTCAAATGGCCCCTAATCGATTTTATTAGGGGAATGCTATGGCTGTGGTCGGAAGGTGCCTGATGCAAGGGACAGGTGACTTCATGCTAATCTTATGCAATAATAAGAATAAAATTATTGAGTTTATACCATTTGTTTTTATTTGTTCAATGACTAAAAATTACGATGGAAAAATATAGAAGTTGAAATTATGCATAATTGACTGATAAAGGCAGATATAGTTTAGTTTAGTTTTGACTTTAATTTTAATTTGCACTTCAATTTCCGTCACTTAGAAAGTGGAGTTTGCCCAAAAACTGAGATCCCAGTCACCCCAAAAAAAACCGAGACAGCCTTTCCTTGGCCTTAAGAGCTCCAACAAAAAGAAGATATATATATATATATATATATATATATATATACTTTCAAACTGAGTGCAACTGCAAACGAGAGATGCGCTTAAGCTTGGGGCCTTGGAGTTTGTTTGAATAAATTATAATAAGAGCGGCTGCCATTATTGCTGCCTAGCTGTGACTGGCAAGATTAATTGTAGAATAAAAACCTTAAGAAAATATAGAAACAAGCACAAAAAGTCGTGAACTTCCGAAGGGTGGGAGGGAGGGGATTATTTAAGAGACTCATGCGGTGAGCTTCTCCAATTCCTCCACGGTAGATCAAAGCGTGAAGCATCATTTTCTTCACCTGCTTCATATCAAGATCAAATCAGAACAACATTCATTTGTTTGCAAAAGGATACCATACCATACCATACCCTGCATACACAAAGCTTTCATATTTGATTAACTATTTTTATTGGTTTTGAAACGCAACTCCTTACAACTTTGAGCCCAATAACCTTGAACTCTGAAACACAAGTCCCTCCCCCCCCCCCCCCCACCCCCAAATTCTTGGGGAAAAAAGTTAAAAGCCATGTGTAACACGAGTTGCATGAAGAGTAAACGATAAATAAGATTATGAAATAAATTAACTCTAGTTTGTCCTCTTTAGCCCTATGCTTATGTGGAAGAACCCGAAACTCTTCAGTCAAAAAGGATGCATTCATGAATATTTTCAGTAGACAAAAAGTCAAGAGCAACCTTTGTGCATGACTGCAAGTGGCAAAAATTTACATAATCAAGAAGATAGTAACATGCAGACCCAAACTCTTATCAATTATATAAATACATTAGCGTACAAAACTAAAATGTACAATACAGCCGAATGTAAATATAAGTGTTTGGTCGACCAAGCTGTGTGGACAGAAACCAATTTTACACATGGAACCCACATCGTATAATATGCACAACATTGCCCTCAAATGGGCAGTTCTTTTTTGCATTCTCAAGCACCCAAGGTTTTTTATTATTATTATTATTATTATTATAACCCAAATTCTCCAGACAATTCCGTCTAGGACTTACCCAGAAATAAAGATACGAGGTAACAGCAGCAATTGCACAATATAAAGACTACTTGCACAAATGTCTGATTCTGTAAACTAGGCTTTGGACACATGCAGGTGATTTTAAACTAATTAAAGGTCAAAAAAGGAAAAAAAAAAAAAAAAAAAGAGCAAAAGTGGAAGCTATTCGACATGTTTTCCACAAAATTTAACTGTAACGTAAATGGTAAGTTAAAAATTGCATTTATCTCTATCAACAAATAATCACTACTCTAAAATGCAATTTCTAGCAGCATACGACAACAAATAATCACTACTCTAAAATGCAATTTCTAGCAGCATACGGCAATGATACTTGCTTATGATCATGCAATGAATCTAATGACTCCAAGACTTATTATACAATCCAGCAGCAGGTTTCCCAGAAGACAAGATTAATGACAAAATTAAAAAAAAAAAAAAAAACGACTTTCACAACTCATAAGTAAACAAACAGAAAATTAGAACATCCGCTGTGCTTAACAGAACAGAAGCTACAATTGTCCATTCTAAAAGCTCAAAATACTGTCTACAACCCAATGAACTGTTTTCAGACGCATACAACAATACACTGTTGATTTTTTTATATTTAAATCTTCAGATCAAAGTTAGGTTATTGTCGTCTCTGTATTAAAATGTATATCTAAGAATTGTTTTACATGCCTTGAGATTTCTCAGTTGATAAGGACAACCAGCAGCTATAAAGACCCTTCTCCAATGTCTGCACAAGGGTCCAAGGCTCAACTCCTCCAGAGAAAGCATCTAAATTTTCTACGAAAGAAAAAGGAAATAATCAAGGCAACTAAGCAACATAAAATAAAGTGCTAACCAAACTCCTCTGTGAGCTTTCCCTTCTGATGCAAGGTCAGGTAGAAAGTTTGTTCATGGATCGTGTGCACAACCTGTCACGTAAAATTCATCTCCATTCATACCATCATAAAAGGTATTCTTAAAGATAAGAGCACATAATGCGTCCATCTAGTTAAACATGAAATAATCCCTTCCTTACCATTCCTAAAATGCAAGGAAAGAAAAAAAAAAAAAACTATTTATGATTCAATCTTAGGATTTAATTAAACTATAATCAATGATTCCAACATTCAAGAGAAATTACTGGTTCATGGCAGTCCAAGAGTTTACTCTAGATCTTCACCTAGAAATTTTCATGTAGGAAAAAGATATAGCCAAAAAGGCATATAAAAGACTAAAACCAAGATTAAATTGCTGCTGGGACACCACAAACATGCACTATTTGTGAAAAGGATAGCTACCTGATCCACTGGAGAGGCATAAACATTGCCTAAATTCTCTATGGTGCTTCCTAAGGTATTCCCCAAGTTTGGGAACATCTTCCCTACGGAAAATATCCCAAACAACCCCACCTCCAATGCTTTCATCGTATCATAAACACATCCAGAATCACCACCTACAGCATCTCCCTGACATGCTTCGTATGTTTAACAAACTTCTATGGCTTTATCTATTGAACCACAAGAAAAACAAAGTAAGCAAATTTTAGATTTCATAACATGAAGGCAATATTGGAAAAGGGAAGAGACAGAGAGAGGTCACAATGATCCTGGTTTATGTAGGAGTCCGAGTCAATGGAAATGTTGAGAAGAGAACTCAAAATGATGAGGTCAACTCAAGCAGGGATAATTGTATTAAGAACGCATATTTCAGAAAGAAGAATCACCAGAACGAGCTTTATCTATTTTCCCATTAGTTTCACCCACTTTAAATTCCTCTTTATTACGAAGCAACAGTGAGGTTTGACAAATTTCACTTTCTATCCAGTTTTACTTTTCCTCTTTGGAGACTTCGCAGCTTCAACCATGACATCGACATCAACTTGCTTTTTCAGATGCAAACAAGAATGTTTGTGAGAGCCATTAAGAGAATGCATTCTTGAAAATGAAGCATCACTGGTATGAGCCTCTTCAATTCTCCTGTAGCTTTTTTATCCAATTTAGATTCCCTTTCATTTTGAAATTCAGAAGTTTTCATCAGCAATTCAGACATTGAATCTCGACTTTGACATGATTCCACTTTCTTCTTGCTAGTTTCAATTTTCCTCTTTGGAAGCTTGGCAGCTTTCAGCAAAAATCCACATCTACTTGCTCTTTCAAAGGCAAATAAGAATCCTTGTCAGCACCCTCTAAGTCTATTTGATCTTGTCATATATGCCTCTTTTTCAAAATTTCTGTATCAGCAAGCTGTTGAAAGGTAAGAGTCACTTCTGTTGCGTGCACCAAAACATCCACCTGAGGTGTAGAAAAGCAACCACAAAGTTGCATATTCATATAAGCTTCATGATTCAAATTTTAAAAGACATGATAGCAGCAAGTATAAATAACTAATCCAATCCAAGTAACTGCCTCCTCCATAAGATTTATACCTAAGCCTTCCAAGTTAAAGAGTTTCGAGTTCTAACGGTTGGATTGACCCCTTGGAGTTTCATTGTGGGTTGAGATCGTATCCATTACCTTTTTGTCCATTACTTTTCAACACTAATCATCACCATTCACATGCATATGACCCATCCATGATTTGTGAAAGTCATACTTGTTAATGGTGACTACACTTGAATTGTCAAAATAAATTTAATTTTTTTTTAGAATTTTCATAAAATGAAGCTGCCAGATAAAGGCTAATTTTCTTTCCCATGTGAACAAATTCAAGCTCACAAAACTATTTCACAACTTGAGATTTCATAGCTGGGTGCAAGATCTTCTATTTTAGTGAAATGGCAAATCACTAAATATACACAAAACGGGAAACTGTTAACAAAATTAAAAATAATAATAATAATAATAACAATAATATAAGGGCAAAATCTTAAAGTCCGAAAAGTAGTTAAAGACTAGGATATAAAGTTTGATGTTTCCTAAAATATGACACAAACCGCCAAATCTCCAATAAAAACATTTCTGAAATGAACCAATTAGCAAGCTATTGCAAACAAAACTGAATTTTCATACCGCATCAGACAAGTCAAAATGAAGCTTGGCCACCAAGTCTCCACGCCCAATCTGTTCAACAATTCCATAAGCTATATATGTTTTTCGACCAAGGTTAGGCTTTAAATTGTTTGCAGGCAACTTTGCTGCAACATTGAGGATGCCTGAGAAAGGATTTGTGTACTCCGAAAATGGCAAGGAGCTGACAAATTCTGCACAATGGCTAGGCAAGAGCTCCTCAAAGAGATTAGATGTGGGCCAATCTTCTAGTCTCAGCAACTGAGGCCAAGAGTTACTATGTTCACAACCCTTTAAATATGCTCTGAAAAATTTATTAATATTTAGTTCAACCTGCATTTTAAAATGTAATAAATATCAATATTTCCCTGATAATTAAACCTTAAAAAGACAACAATGCAATGATACTTATTTAGACCACTTGTATTTATTGATAATGATCATTAAAGCAACTACTAACTCAAAAAACCTTACCTCGCACAACATCACACAATGCATGCCACATTACCATGGGCTCCCAGCTTAAGCCAGAGGTTAATTCATGAACATTTCTAACAATTGCTGGCTCTCCGTTAATCCAATGCCAGCGAAAATACTCTAGATCCTCCTGTTGTATATCCTTAGCCAAAGGAGAATACAAGTAGTTGTCACTACAGTTCCCCTATTGCCGCATTCACAACACCAGTTCCATTACCAAATTTGAGACAAGAACAATGTCCCGTCAAGTTTCCAAGTGCATCCCCAAGTTCACGGAACTTAACTGATCTTTCAGCTTTGATCTTAAAAAATGAAACCCAATTGGCTGCTAACATGCATTTCAACTCCAAGTGCTCGTGTCCACAACCAACCAATTTTTCCACTGGACAGGGGATGTCATCATTTCCCTTTACTTACCACTTAATAGCTTGATACGTTTCCTAGAGCTTGTCTTGCTCTTTATCTTAGCTACCAATAAAGGTAGAGGTTGCCTCCATGTAAGTAAGCTTTCCCTCTTAAAAATATCTTTGGACCATTTTATCTCCGCCTCGCAAGCATTTAGCTCAAATTTCCCAGCAACAAGTGAGGCAAAGCTCATACAAATATTTTGGGCAAACACGGAGGAGATCAACTATTGATGTTTTGCAATTGTTCTTGCCATGAAATGAAACAGGTAAAACAAGCTAATCTAGGCATACACACACACACATAAAAAATAAAAATAAAACTAACTTGAAAAATAATTTTCTTACTGTATTAAGAACTAAACCCACGAATGCAAACGTTCATAATCATCAGAAACAGCCTTAAGCACCTCTACCTCTGATGACCGTAATCCTGCCCCAAGATTCATCATTCAGCAAACAATGAAGACAGGAAAGAAGTTGTGCTTAGGTATAAAGAGAAAGTATTCACTTTATTTAAACACTCACATGCTAGTCCATCTTTATTTCCGCTATGACGGTCATAATACAGAGTTATCCAGAATTATAAAAGTAACATATCATTATATCCTATTTTACACAGGTACAACTTTCAGATCCGCATACCCCAATCTGATTGATTTTCTGAAGCAAGAAAACCTTGACAATAGAAAATGGTAATCAACTACCTCAATTACATATTCTTTGCATAACTACACAGGCAGGTAATGCTGAAAATCCACCAATTTACAGTTCATACCTTGGATCTTGGCTTCGATCTCTATTTCCTTCATTTGCTTCTTATTAAATTGTCTCAGTAAAGGAAACAACAAGGAGATTACGCACGTTAAGTGTTTATTTCTTTCATCTTTACTAAACTGTAATCCAGAATTTTTGACATCCTATAGAATGTGCAGGAAGAACTCACTGGTAGTCATTAAAAAAAAAAAACAAGAAAATAAAAAGAAATGGGGAAAGAAATAGGGACAGAACCAGAAGGGTGCGAAGGGGGGCCATGGGATGGCCCCTGTTGGCCTAAACAAATCTTCCTCTACCTATCGAATTTTCTTTACGTTTCATTTTAATCTTTACTTGGTCCCCTTCATTTTATTTAATTTATTTAAAATTTGTAAGTTATTCAGAATTTTCATTTAACCCTTGTCAGTCCTTACTGCCCAAAAATATGCTTGTTTGTTCTAATATAAATTTCAAATTTTTTCTCCTTTTTTTTTTTTTTGGCAATACATAAATAAAACTTTTTGTATTAATTAGTGTAACTTTCAAGGAAGTAAATATTATTCAAATCCATTTTGTTGGAGAAACATGTAATAACAATTGGAGCAAACACTTGGATGCACCAAAAATATGTAGTAAACTTGATGTATTTTTCCATGGCTACCCTTAAATGCAGTCCATAACACAATTAATAATTCATAAGCAAATAAATTTTAAAAAATTTTATTTAGCCTAAAATATAAAATAATCAGTTGAAGTTGGCTCCAATCCATCCCTTGAAAGAAGAAAAATTAAACATCAAAGCTGTGAATATTATTAACCTTCATTTGTTGGTCTGAAAGCAAGCATTGTTTGCAATTGCCTATTTTGACGGCAAAATGGGTATGATTCAGCTATTGCTTCCTTCGAATATAGTGGATACCTATATATATTCCAATTGCTTGATTAGAGAGAGTGAGAGTAAACACTGAATTACCACATTCTTTGTTTGCTTGTTTGGCAGTAAAATTTGTTTTCTTTTGTTTTAACAGAAGGATGAAGAATTGAGTACCATGTTTTGATGCATGAATCACAGTAGTGTTTACGTCGACACTTGCGGCAAAAGACCACTCGGCTTTTGGAATTATGGCACTGACGTCAATACCCTCCCTTCCTTTCGTAATCCTTCTTCTTGTTAAACCAAACCGATGCCTTCAATAGCGTGAAACTAGATTTGGTAGTTTATGTTTTTGTGTCATATGTCATAATCGTGATTAAGTTTTTTATATTCAATGAAAGCCAAATAATTAAACAAGTAAACTCATCTCAACAGCTTTCTTCTTTTCAGCTGACGACAAATTGCCATTCCTCGTCTTTCCTTGAAAACGAGACATTTTTGCCAACATGTCCCTCTTTCTTCCCCTGTTGCTGCTCACGTACCCAAAAAAAAAAAAAAAAGATTTTTAAAAAGAAAAGTCGTAAATTTTAGAACAAAACAGAACAAATAAACCCACATTGGATTTGGGGGCATTCTCTTGTCCTCCGCCACAAATTTGGCAATCCTAGTCCTCTGTGACCAAGGCTCAACTTCCTCTTCTTGTTGCTGGACTTGGGCCCTCTTTCTCTTCCTCTTCTTCGTCTTCGTCTTGTCATTCTTCCGTGGATTGGTTTTTCCAGGGTTTTGGATGGTACAGTTATTCTGACTGTGCATTTGGCGGAGAAAATGCAATTCACAGTATCTTTTACCGTGGATCCTCGAGCGCCTACAACGCCACTTACTTCCAATTCTTGCGCATTGTAGCTCTTCCGGAGGTGCTATAAGTGGTACCATTTCATCGTTCCATAACAACTCTTCTCCCACTACCTCCTCTTATTTCATGCTTTTCTTCTGCTTGTTCTTGAAATATCCACCAAACCAAACCAAGAGATTACCGTCTGTTTGGCTTCCCCCTCAGTCACTTTAGTAATAGTTGCTATAAATGTACGTTTTTTTTTTTTTTCCTTCTTTTTACCTTGAGGAACTACGAGATGACGTATGTTGACTTAACATCGCAAGTGGAAAACTAGTTAACTTCTTTTCTTTTTTGGTTTCTTAAATATTTATTAATTCTTTTCTAACAGCTGCAAATCTAAATTCAAATTTAACTCTTACAAATTCCATTTCCCACTTTCAAATTTAATTATTAAAAAAATAAAGAAGTAATTATATAAATGCAAATAGAATTTTTTATCTACTAAATAATATATTTGCTAATTTTTTATCTAATTTTTTAATATCTATTATATTTTTACCTTGCACACCCTATTATTACAGTATATCCACTAACATGAATTGTCAAATCGTTTAAATAAAACTCGCACATTGGAAGATAGTTAATAAAGAGAGCTAGAAAGATATTCTCTATTCCTATCAATTTCTCCTAAGACAATTTATTTACTAGCTTTGATCCTTGTGGTTATGAAATTTTAACTTATAAAAATTAATAAGTTAAAAATTTAAATAGCAGTTAAGAAAACATTGGTTGGTAATTAAAAAAGCAATCTGCATATAACGATAATTTAAAATTTTTTCAATTATCAAAAGCCATATATCACATTGATAAGTTCATACAAACACAATAGGCATGAACATCTATGATAGATCCAAATGCTAATGCATATGTAATCTTATCCATGTGATCTTTGTCTTTTTGTATTTTAGAATACATCTTTGGAAAGATTTATGTTGGATTCTTTCGTGCCAAACTTCAATTGTGTAAAAAGCTTTTGCAATCACATATACATCACGGAGTAAAGATTTTAACAAAATTCAAACATTTTTTTATTTATATTTTTCCGTTACGTCATGTAATCTTGTATAATATTTATTTTTTTTGTTTTGTCAATTCTTGAGCATGGGGTCAAATGTGGGAATACGTGATCCCCTTCAAAGCCATCTGTAAAACGACGAGTTGAACAAATCCTAACTAAAAAGATAACTGTATAATAACCCTAAACCTAATGAACTGGAAGGGCTTAGGACCAAATGAAATCACTTGGAGAGAGACCTTGATCTAAGAGCCTTCAACTAGAAGGTTGAAGAATTCTAGATTACAAAGTCTTGACGGGTTGAGAGGGGAGGATGTCATGAGCCAACCTATCAGGTGACGATTGGTATAGGTGCCATTTGATGGGTAGTTCTCATGTAGTTTGCAAAATTGTCTAATTTCAATCATTTCATTGGTTCCTTGCTAACATACTTGCAAAAAGCTCGTTTTCCATTTTAGAGGTGATTAGCAGATGATAATTATTATGTTGCCTCGTTGATTAAGGTATATGTTAGACCACACATCTAAGTTTGTGTTTCTAGCCTCGACAATGAGCCAAAAAACTTGCTGCTCCTTTTGTAATTTTTTCTAAATTAATAAAACATTTTTTTTCCATTGAAGGCATGAGGGGTCCTCTCATTTGCATCTACCATGCTTTTGTTGTCTCATTGCATGTCTTTGGGACTAACTTGTTGCTTGCTTTGTTGGTTCACAAGATTGACTTGTGTGAGAGTTCATCCAAGTGCCGCAAGAACTATCTCTTAACCCAAAGCTTAGTTTGTGACAGAGTGGCTGTGAGATCTAAGCACACCAGGCTTTTAGTTCACTAGAATGGGCACAAATTCGGAGGAAGGGGGGGGTTGGATCCATTCCATAGGTGATTTGGGTTGTCAAATCTAATCCCTTGGAGGAATGAGAAGTTGAGGTGTGAGGGTAGGGTTGCAAAAGGACAAAATCATGTAAAATGCAAGTAACCGCCCTCTCCGACTACTACAAGAGGCGTATGGGAAGACGTTAACAACATAAAGTTAAGAAAGAAGGGGCAAGAAGTAACCTAAGTAAAGGATAATGTAAAAAAATTATATATTATGACTAATTAAAAAAATACATATTTGAAGAAGGCAGAGCAACGACAACGGTTTAGGCTTATCCGTTGGGTATTATTAGTGGTCAGTTAGGGGCGTTGTGTTAGGTGGCTTTTTCTTTTCTTTTTCTTGTTCTTGTTTGTTTGTTTGTAACTAACACTATGCGTAAAATGTGGGGTTTGTTGGTGGTGAATGGATAACTTCCTTTTCTTTTTCTATGTTTGAATTTATTTCTCCGAAGTCTAAGATGTAGTTTTATATTTGATAGAAACTACCAATTGCAGGCTTAAAAGATTCCTTGAGATGAGCCCTCACTCATTCCCTTTAACCTCCCAATTTAACCACACATTCGCATGCACATGCGGGCAAGGGTTATCAATGGATATTCAGATATATATATATATATAAAATAAAAAAATTATCTCATAAATATCGTCAAGGTTAGAAAATTAAAATCTATAATAATTGTCTATATCAATGTTAAACAAGTTAAATGAATTAGTCCAAAATACCAATTTAATTGATAAATTTATTAAAAATTCAAACTGAACTTATATAATATAAAACATAATTAAAAGAGTTTATATACTTTATTTTTAAAATTTTATATCACATGTTATATGATCAATTAATTTTTTAAATAGATGATTTATTTTAATTTATAATTTATTTTTTCAACTCATTATTTTTTTAAATTTATTCATGTAATTTATGTGCAAGATCTAGTAATTGTATAAGTGAGTTTAATGGTACAAGTTAAGAAATAATCAATTCTATTGGTGGATTTATAAAATAACCAAATAAATTTATAATATTAAATAATAAAACTGGATATTAATTTTTAAAATATTTTTTAAAATAAAAATACATATTTTTTTAAAAATAAGTGCATTATATAACTTCCTATTTTTAAAGTTCTTTCAGTCGCTCAAACATGTGCGACTACCTCTTGCTTGGTATACAATAAACAAAGAAGTTTATTTTTGACACCCTAGTAAATTATTTACTTTCATAAACAAAATTAAAAAATTATCATTTTTTTATTTTTTAAATATTAGATTATGATACACTTATCATGTAAAGTGGTTAAAAATGTAAATAAAAATTTATTTTTTAAAAAATTATAATTAATGAGTAGTTTTTATTTTATTATAAAAAAATATAAACTCACTTAAGTTAGTGAGTTGACTCACTTAAATTTTTAAACTCAATCACTCTATTATATTATATATGGTATAGATATTTTAAGAGTTAAGAGCACCTATCTATACTACATATAAATTTTTTGATTGAGTTTAGTATTACTTGACTTTGATAACATTAACTCAATTGAAATTAACAAAAAAAATTAAATTAATTTTATAATATTAAAATAAAATTAGAGATTTACTAAAAAACTACTCACTAAACTTAAACTACTTACATAAAAAATTATCTTCTTATTTTTTAATTTTACTATATATATTTTTAAAATATAATAATTTTTATTAATAAAATTATTTTTTACTCACGAAGTGAGTGGAGGTGTGATAGATTCTTTAAAACTTGATTAAAAAATTTATATATAAATCATATATTATTATCTCATTAATTTTAATTATAAAATTTAAAAATTTATTAGCTATAGATAAAATAGTTAAACGCTGCCACAGACCCTGGCACTAGGCCAGGCATTTTTTTTTCATACAAATAATATACATATACATATATATATATATATATATATTAGCAGCAAACAGTCACAGTGGATTGTAAAATTGCAAATAAAAACCCTTCCTTTCTTCCATCTCTTTCATTCACCCGCCGCCTTGAACCTGACAGTTTAAGTTAAAGTTGAAGAAGCGCATTGAGCAAAACACAGGGGGGCCGTTGCTGTTTTACTTTATCTCAGATTTTGATTCTCACACTCACATTTTTCAGCTTTCACAATCCCATTCTGCAAAGATATTGTAAATGCCGTCACTCATTGTTTGTTTTGATTTTAATTTTGAGGCTGCCTTTTGGCTTTGAACTTACTTTGGTATTATCAGAGCAAGAGCAAAGCTCCTTCGGCTCTGCTGCATTTACTGCTATAAATAACTAACTAACTACTGGCTTTGCTTCAATTCAAAGACAAACAAAAAAAGAAAGAAAGAAAGAAAGAAAAGCAGAAGAAAAATGAAGTACGTTCTGGTTACAGGAGGTGTAGTCAGCGGTCTGGGAAAAGGAGTAACCGCCAGCAGCATCGGTCTTCTCCTTAAATCATGCGGCTTTCGTCTCACTTCCATTAAGATTGGTGCTTCTTCTTCTTCTTCTTTTGCAATCCCAGTGCTTTCTCTTATTCAGTTACTTACTCCATCAATCAATCAATCAATCAATTTTTATCTATCTATAAAATATCATGTGCAGATCCTTATCTCAACACTGATGCCGGTACCATGTCCCCTTTCGAGCATGGTGAGGTTTTTGTCCTTGATGATGGCGGCGAGGTAATCTTTCTCTTCTTTTTCATCTGTTCTAACCAAACCAAACTAAACCATAGGTTGATGTTGGTGATGTAAATTAATCATCTTCTGCTTTTGAAGGTGGACTTAGACCTTGGAAACTATGAGCGATTTCTTGACATAACATTAACGCGTGACAATAATATAACAACAGGAAAGATTTATCAGGTCTCTCCACATATCTTTCTTTCTCTTCAAGATTTCTACCTTTGATTTTGAAACTCTCTATTCAATCCTATGCCTTTGATTTTTACAGTCCGTTATTAACAAGGAGAGAAAGGGAGATTACCTTGGAAAGACTGTCCAGGTCTGTTTTAAAGCTTCCTGTTCTTTTTTCTTTTTTTCCTCAACAAAGCTTGCCAAAATGTGTTATGCTACTTATAATTTCCTAATTTTGTATTTCCTCTTTGCTCTAGGTTGTTCCTCACATTACAGATGCCATTCAAGAGTGGATAGAACGTGCAGCAATAATACCAGTGGATGGAAAGGAAGGTCCTGCTGATATTTGTGTCATTGAATTGGGTGGAACTATAGGTACATTCAGTTCAACATTGTGTGTTTGCTGCATTTGTTCTTCTTTTGTATTTCTTATTTTCAACATTTCTTTATGCAGGGGACATCGAATCTATGCCATTTATTGAGGCACTTGGGCAATTCTCATGCCGTGTAGGTAAGACTATTCTGTTATGTTTCCTTATCTAAGTGGTTTATGTGAATTTTCTTTCAAACGTCCTGTTGGTGGGATGATAATTTCACTTTGTGTTTCTTGTCTTAGGCCCTGGCAATTTCTGTTTGGTTCATGTTAGCCTTGTGCCCGTTCTCAATGTTGTTGGTGAACAGGTATACCTAGAGACTTTGTATCTCTTGATGCTTCATCTTCATATCTTGTGTATAGTAGATCATAGCTCATGTGTATGAAACTTGGAGAACCCTGGTGCGTGAAATCAACTTCTATGCTTGATGTCTCATTATTTCTAATTATCATTATTGCAAATTCAAATAACAGAAAACAAAGCCTACCCAGCATAGTGTTCGGGGACTTAGAGGACTTGGCTTGACACCAAATATTCTTGCTTGTCGCAGTACAATGGTTTAACTCTCATTTCTCTTTTATAACTTTATGTACCAGTGCTGATTTTGCATTTCTTGTTCATTTACTCACTCATTTTTTGCAACAGGCGCTTGATGATAATGTCAAGGAAAAGCTATCTCGGTTTTGCCATGTGCCGGTAATACAACATGATCGCTATTTGTATGCTTCTCTAGCATCTCTAAAAGCAGCAACTACTGTTATTAAGCTACATGACTTATTTCCAGGCAGAAAATGTTGTCACTCTCTATGATGTTCCAAATATTTGGCGCATTCCTTTACTACTAAGAGTAAGTAGTTCTCTTTTGAGTTTTTAATTGTCTAACTTCTTAGGACAAACTAGAACGTAAGATATCCTTCTTTATTTAATAATCATTTGTTTGTTTTTCTGATCATGATTAGGATCAAAAGGCACATGAAGCAATCTTGAAAGGATTGAACCTTCTAGGGTGTGCCATTCTGCCTTATGGACTCTTTAACCCCATGTCCTCCATTCTTTTATTGTTTTTTTTTATATAATTGCGTGATCTATCTGCACTTCCTCTATGTTCTGTTTATGTGTTGGCTGTGATGAGAATACATTTTTATGCTGAAACTTCTGGATCTAGTTTTCTAGTATGTATATTTACGCTTAGACGAATTGCAGGATTGCGAGGAAACCTGACTTAACAGAGTGGATTGCTAGGACCAAAGTTTATGACATGCTTCATGATCCTGTGGGTCCCAAGCATTAGTAAAGTGTTGAGTTATTTGTGTTTATTTGCATATGGTAAAATTCATAATGCTCTTTGCTGTCATTTACATTGCAGGTTAAAATTGCCATGGTTGGAAAATACATTGGGCTTAAAGATTCTTACCTCTCTGTTTTAAAGGTGAAATCTTTTTTAGCTATGAAAAAATATGAAAAGCTCTATCTTTTATTATTATTATTATTATTATTATTATTATTATTTATTTATTTATTTATTTCTGCCCCTTTCGTCCATTGCCATCTAGGATGAGTAAGCATCGGTGAATTTCCCAGAAGGCTTTAGGCTAACTCATCAATTTTAGTTTAAGAATGGATAGTAAAACATGATGCCCTTACTTGAAAGGAAGTGATGTCATTTCAGTCAATAATGGAATTTTTATAATAGGTATTTGTGCACTAGGTAGCCCCAGCTTCCATCCCCCCAGATACACTCTTTTCTTGTCATACGATAGTTTCAATGAGATATTAACCAGCTGTGTGGCTTATGTTATATAATAGTTTTTCTAGGGCAAAGGTAGCAGCAAGGCGTATGGCTCTTAAAAGATTAAAATTTGTAACTTCTGTGGGAAAGCCTGTTTTTGGCTTTAGATGAAGCTATAAATCAAAACTTAATTCAAAAGTACTGATTTGTGGTAAAAAGTATTTTAGTAAGATTTTTTGTTTGGCATTCTCAATCTTTCCGTACTTCATGAAACTATACAGCGTATCATTTTGTTTTACATTTTTTTCCATTGGGTTCAAATTTTATTTTACTTTATTTATTTTTTATGGTCAACCAACAAGAAGTCATTTTATTTTCTTTGGGCTTTAAAACTTCTGGTTTAGGTTTAATGAGGTTGAGACTGTTATTTTATTTATTTTGAAAAGGAAAAAAAAAAATTATTGAATGATAAGGTTGAGCCTTTTCTTTTCTATGTCATACAACACTTTTGCATTAATTTTGCCTGATACTATTTAAACTCCTATTTATAGAACTCCATGGGGCTGCTTATGTATGTCTAAGACCTAACGTTTTACAACAACTCTAGTCTTACAGCGCTTACCTACAAAGCCTTTCTTGGGCCAAAGAAACTATAAAGAGTAGACTTGAAATACACATGCCGTGAAAATGGTTACTAATATTTTAGTTTTATTGTGATAGGCACTTTTGCATGCATCTGTTGACTGCCGCAAGAAACTTGTTATAGAGTGGGTTGAAGCAAGTCATCTTGAAAACATGACTGCTAAAGAGGTCAGTTTTGATTGTAATTACTGCTCTGATTTTGATGGAGTTTTTATATTGTAATTTTTGTCGCTAAAGAAAACATTTTCCTACCAGTTTTACTTGTAATATATATACTCACAATGTCTATGATTTGCAACTTACAGGATCCTGACACTTATAAAGCAGCATGGAATCGTTTGAAGGTTTTTTCACACTACACATCGTTGACTTGGAATGATTTATTTTTCTTTTTCTTTTTATATTCTTCAGTTTCTCTTGAGTTATTTTTCTTTTTGCCTTCTAATTTAGGGTGCTGATGCAATCTTAGTTCCTGGAGGTTTTGGTGATAGGGGAGTGCAAGGGAAGATTCTTGCTACAAAGTATGCTCGTGAAAGCAAAGTTCCTTTCCTGGGCATATGCCTCGGGATGCAGATAGCTGTCATAGAGTATGCACGTTCAGTTCTTGGTTTGTACGATGCGAACACTGTAGAATTTGATCCTCAAACTTCAAATCCTTGCGTCATATTTATGCCAGAGGTTTATAAACTTACATATTTTTGAAAAAAAAAATTTGCCTTGTCTGGTCCTGTTAAGTGAGGAGATATGTATTGTTTTATTTCACAGGGTTCGAAGACTCATATGGGAGGAACAATGCGACTGGGATCAAGGAGGACTTACTTCAAAGTTCCTGACTGCAAATCTGCCAAATTGTGAGAACATGGCTCTCTTAAGCTTATGTGCTTATATATGATCTAACAAAATTCTTGAAATCATCTGGGGGTTCATATTCTATGCATCATTTTTTTAATAGTTGTTTCCATTCTAGGTATGGTGGTGCAAGCTTTGTTGATGAACGACATCGGCACAGATATGAGGTAGTCTACTCATGCATGGGATCTATATTGCTCTGACTCTTCATTTTTCAAGAATTACCTGTGTCTGACACATTTTCGGACATGGGTATGGGGTATGAAACTTTAAGGACCCTCCAAATACATAGAAAAACTTAGAAAATATTAAACATACCCATGTTCGACACACCCGAGTCTAAGTAACATAGTTTGTGATTAAGGGATGCTGTATGTGAGTGGAAGATGGTAATTTTCAAGTCCCTAAGATTGATTTTCATCCTCTGTAGGTCAATCCTGATATGATATCAGAACTTGAAGCAGCTGGTCTGTCGTTTGTTGGCAGAGATGAAAGTGGTAGGCGGATGGAGGTTAGTTACTTACAAAAGTGGCATAGCTTATCTCTATGAAAATGCGGACTTGCTGTGCTCAATATTTTTACTGATTGTTACTTCTACATTTCGTCTCTGATGTTTATCAGCATTGTATGTTGGCTGCACAGATTGTTGAACTACCAAGCCATCCATATTTTATTGGTGTTCAGTTCCATCCTGAATTCAAGTCCAGGCCAGGAAAGCCTTCTGCACTTTTCTTAGGTACTTAATTACTTATACAGATTTTGTACATATCTGGCATGAAGGTATTATGTAGGTTGCAGCATAATTGCTTGGTATTTAGATTCTTTGATCCTTATAATGCTGCTTCAATAGTTGAAGGTATCAGGAAACTTGAAATGCTTACCATTTCTTGTGAGTTTTTGGTGAAATCAAATGGACTGAAATCACTCTCTTGGTGTTACAAATGACAATATCGGATCATGAATTTCTTTTTCTTGACTTTTATTGTGTACAAGATTATGGATCTGAGAGAGCATGGCCATGGGGTTGCAGAATTATTGGGTTGTAATAAATTGCAGTTTTCTAGCATGTAGGAATGGTGCTTTTACATATGTTTAGCAATATATTGTTTTATCTTATGATGATTCTTATATTTCATGAATTGACACCCAAAAAAAAAAAAAAAGATCATCTGTTGACGTTTGACAATAAAGTCAAGTATATATTTTTTATTGTAAATCTGCAGGACTTGTTGCAGCATCATGTGGGCAGTTGGATTCATTTTTAAACAAGTCTGATCATGTGAGCAAAGCAATGGCAAATGGGATAAATAATGGAAAAGCAACTTCTAAGGCGAGGCAAAATGGGAACTATTTCAAGTCTTTGAACGGTTTATTAAATGGTGTGTACAGCAGCGGTAATGGTGTGCACTATTAAGAAAGCTGTGTGATAGAAGAAACCTTTTTTTTTTTTTTTTTTTTTTTTTTTTTTCTTGTTCCGGGTTTTCAAGGTCAAGTGGTCACGTCCCCAAAAGCTTTGTGGATGGAGAAGCATTTTTTTTTTTTGTTAATTTTAGTATGGGGTTTAACTAAGTTTGTCAAAAGAGCGTCATAGATGGAGAAGTGGGTTGTCTTGTGTGTCTGTACAGTGGTTGAGTACGGCATGGTTAGGATTTTAGTTTAGGGACTAACCTTTTTTTAGGACAGCAGGAAGTAGCCGGTTTTTTGTTTCTGAATGTTTAATGACACGGATAAAAGACAGTATAATACATGCAGCAGCAGCAGCAGAAGATTGGTCTAGGAGGTCAGAAGAGAATATCAACTCCAAAGTTGGAGATTAATATCCTGTATTTGCTAGGATTTTGGCTATATATTCCACTCGATTGTATCAACAATTGGATGACCTAGCATTCCGCAAGCCTGCAACTATACAAAAGCCATTACGTTTGCAGTAAAAAAAAAAAAAAAAAACTGTGACATGATGATGATGCATAGATTAAACAAATTGAAGTTTCTTTTATTATTATTTATTTGGGCTTTGGAAGATTAGCTGAACCATCAACTGATTTGAGCAGCTTTTTTATATATGGTTTATATACAAATTTAATTAACTGTTAATAAACAAACATATTAACTAATAACTAATACATTATTATTTTAATCGAGTTATTAAAAACGTTCTTAACATTTGCTCACCACTCGGTACATGCGATTGTCGATAATATAATTTGGATATTAAATATGCAAATTACAATAATTCACGTGTCGGGTTATAAGATGCTTTTGTTGTTGATATGTAGTTTTGAACTAGGTTTTAATTACGGTAAACGCTTCAAAAAAAGCATCAAATTAAGGCGCAAGAGGTCGATTGTTTTTAGCGTTTGTATAATAATAACAATAATAATAATGATAAATACACAGCTGCGGGTAAATTTTATTCTATTTTCCTATATTTTAATTGATAATGATCATAAATATTAGTTTAAAGTAGAATAAATACCCAGGTTATGCTGCGGGTAATTTTTTTCCATTTTTATATAATTTACATTGATAATGATCATAGAAAGTAGTTAAAAGTTTAAATAATTAGAATAACTACTTGAATGTTGGATGCAATAACGAAACTTAAAGCTAAGTTTTAAAACTTTCTTTATTTTACGTATTGTTATTTTAATTTTTGATATTTTACATGATATATCTAATTTTTTAACATAGAATCGCATATAAATGACAATGTGCCAAAATGAAATCCATTGAAAAATTTACTAACGCTTTCCTAAGCAACAATTACTTATAAACAAATGCATGAATAATGATTAATTAGATTAAGTTAGCTATTCATATAGTTCAACTAATAATTCCAACACATATAGTTGGATCACAAATATAATGACATAAGCGAAGATTCATTTTGGATGCTTGGTAATCCAAATTTCAACATTGTCAATAATTAACACATACTCTAAGCAAAGATCATAAACCATGTTTCTTAAAGTATCTAAACCTTAGTTTTATATTTATATTAAAAAATGAGATGCAATTAAAAAAATAATTTATACAATGAAAAAGTAAGATTTTTTTTTAGAATGAAAAGAATAAAGGAAATGTCTAACTATTTATTTTTCTAAACAAAAAGCCTTTAACAAATGAAAGTAAAAAGTAAAAATAAAAAATGCTAGTTATATTAACCACATTTAAAAAAAGAAACAAAAATTAATAATGATGAGATATATGGATAATAAATACTTTTAGTCTAAATTTGTCAATTTTGATTTGAACTTAAAAAGGCACAACCAAGCCATTTGGACCCAAACCCGACTTGACTTAATTTGGATGGTAAAAACCAATAGCTTGAACTTGAAACCATTTAGATTCGAAATGGCTTAAATTCAAAATAATAAAATATAAAAAACAAAAAAAAATGGAAAAAAGCATGTGACATGTGAATGCTTTTTTCATCTGATTAACTCAAATGTTAAACTTGGTTAGTTCGAAGTAGCAATGAACCAATCCTAATTAACTCGATCAACTAGAACCCGAAATGAATTAAAATTAAAATAATCTGAATATAAAATAACTTAAAGTCGAAGTGACTTATAATCGAAAGGACCTAAATTTGAAAATGATCTAAAAATTAAAAACTTAAAATTACTTAACTTGAATTAATTTAGTTTGAAGTTAACTTGACCTACTCATTTAACAAGGCTAATAAAAAAAAATGTAAAAAGGTTAGGGAAAAAAAAAAGCAAGAAGAGCAGCTTGCTCTTCAAAATATCCAAAAATTTATATTTTGGATGATCGAGAGTTTCCAGTTCCCCACCTGAATGAAGATTCAACATTAAAGTAATTGTTCAAAATGAATTGGATCACGATCGAAAATTTACCTTGGCCATCTGAAAGATTCAATATTTAAAAGTCAAATGTTAAAGCTAAGTTGGGAGGGCAATTTCATAGAGGATCCAAAATTTGGAGATTAGGGATGCAACATAACTGAAAAAATAAATAAAAATAAATATAATTTTCCACACAACATCAAACACGTCAACAAAAGCTAATAAATATATATGCATATTACTTAGTAAATTCAATTTACTTGGATACCATACCGAATACGGACATTAGAAATTGACAGCCCAACCTTGTGAGTCGTTCATACATTACCAGCAACCTCCTCCACAATCCACCCAATCTCATGTTAATAATATAAACATACTGTTCCGTCACTGCTGTTTTTCTGAATTTTGTCCACGTCCACTGCATCCAAGGGCAGCTCGAGTACGTATTGCTGCTGTGTTGGATTTTATATAATCCATATGATAATAAATGAATCAAGATAATTAAATTAATTTATTAAGATAAAATTATAAAGTAAATCCTATTCAGTTTAACTACTCTAGTGATAAGAGTTTAACTCTACTTTAGTAACTAATCAGAATACGAACTCCTTGATGGTAGTATACAACTCTAATTAGTCTTCTAGTATAAGTCCCTAGACTAATCTATATAAATTATCTGTGCACCATCATAAAGTGATTATTAAAAAAAAGATATAGACTAGAAGGCTTATACGGGGTGTTTGTTTTCATATACTTAGAGTGAGGCTGGGTTTTTGATCAACAATGGCTAGAGGTAAGTTTTATTTAAATTATTACATGTGGCATCAGAGCTAGGCTTTCTAGCCTTATTTTTCAGATCATCCAGTTAGATTTGGTAAAAACGAAATTTTTTATATATTGTTCATGCGTAAATGATTAAATAATTTGTATTAAAGATAAATGAGTTATGATAAATATAGTAAAAGCATGAAATTGAATTTTTAACATTCTATAATTAATTTCATAATTTGTGTTTATATGTCGAAACATAGTTCATGTATATACCATAAATTTGCTTGTATATTATATTTATTAAAATTTCATTCACTATATATGTTATTGACCTTAGGATTAAAGAAAATATGATTAAAACAAGAGAAATTTATGGTATATTGAAACGGGTCTAATATTGTTTCATAAAATTCAAGTAATTTTGAATGTTTGATGATGTTTTTTATGTTTTTGATCAAAATTGAGGCATGAGTCATGTAAATCGAGCATAAAATCATGTTTTTAGGCCTTTAGTTACATGAAATATAGATTAAAAACACGAAAACAAGAGCAAAAATAATAAACAGACCTGAACAGGTTAAAAAATATCCAGGCTGGAGGAAGAAGAAAAGCTGGGACCAAATCCCACAAGCATAAGTGGCGTATGTGGTGCACGCATCACAATCCCTGGGCCGTTTTGGTTTCATTTTTTTTCAGACCTAAATATTTTATTATTTTTGATTTTTTTGTGATTTTTATGGATTTTTTTTAGATCACATAAAGTATTTATTATTTAATATTAGTTTTTAATTAAAAATAAAATGTTTATGCATAAATAGTCTATAATATTATTTTATGATAAAAAATTTTGTCATGTTGGAAATATTTTGGCAGTACGTACTCTCCTTAGATAGTTCAAAAAATTCATACTCTCAACCTAAAGGTTAAGTGCATATATGTATGATAAAATTATTGTTGGAATTACAATGTAAATGTGCACATCTATATGTCATGAAATAAATACATTCTGATCTTATTCATAGTTTTATGTGACTTAAGGATGCATGTCATGTATTATGTCATGATATTTTTTAAATCAGTTATAGCATGACAATTAGAATTTTCATTATAATATGTAAAATTTTACAACATAAAGAATTGATATTATTATTAGGGAACTAAATCACTAGCTTGGCATTAGCTAAAGCATTTTAAGTTTTATGATTTAGATAAATTGGTAATTATTTAAAATAAGAAATTTTTCTTTAAATAGCTATGTATGGTAAACATCAATAACGTTTTATGCCATAAATTTATTTGGTATATATTTGAGTTATTAAATCATGTATGCAATTATTTATAGTATATACATATTATGTCATTATAAAAAATCTAAATCAATTGCTTGGGAATAGCTATAGTATATTAAGTTGATTGATTTAGTGAAAATAGTAGTTATTTAAAATAAAAGTTTTCTTTAAATAACTACATACGAAGGATGACATTAATATGTAATTATTTATGATATAATTGCAATAAGTTAACATGATTTAATATTATATTTCACTGCAACTATTAATATACAATATAGAATTCTGCATATATTAAGAATGTTATTATTAAAATTCTAAATTGCTAACTTAAGAGTAGCCACAGCATTTTTAGTTAGTTAATTTAGATGACAATTGTTAGTTATTTAAAATAAAGTTTTCTTTCAATAACTACATAAGAAAATGACATAGATAAATAATATTGTGATATGCTATAAGTTTTATACATGCATGTCGAATATTATTATTAAGTTCTAAACTGTTAACTTAAGAGTAGTCACAGCATCTTGAGTTAATTGATTTAGATAAAATAATAGTTATTTAAAATTACATAAAGAAAATGACATCTATAAAATGCTAGACCATGAAATTAATTATTGGCTCCACAGGGAAATAATTAATTTTATAAAATGTTAAAGGATAAAATAATATATAACATTAAAGTTAAATTTTTCGAGGCCCACAAGTATTGATTATTTAATTTTGGTGTTTAAAGCTATTGTTTTGTAATTGAAGATATGTAAATTCATATGCATGATGCACCTCACCCACAGGATGGTTTGGATTTACATTATAAATATAAAGTATTTTATTCAATTAAAATATACTTCATTGCATTTTGCAGCAATTTTTACTACTATGATTAATAAGGCTGCTATAAAGAAATGCTATTTGGTGATGAAAAATTACTTTAATAAAAGAGTAAATTAAGTTATTT
Organism: Adansonia gregorii; assembly: GCA_038382025.1. Classification (NCBI taxonomy): domain Eukaryota; kingdom Viridiplantae; phylum Streptophyta; class Magnoliopsida; order Malvales; family Malvaceae; genus Adansonia; species Adansonia gregorii. The sequence continues at coordinate 10,145,538 of JBBYHO010000006.1, forward strand.
TGGGTATAAGGACCTTGACTTAACATTTCGGGTGAATAACTTGTCCTCAACGAATAAAGTGTGCAAAAAGTAAATAGATTTCGCTGTATAGTGGGAGCAATCTAACCATTTAAGGATGATGTACATTAAATCTATAATAGTCAATCAATTTGGATTTCTTCCTAATTGCTATAAGGTCAAGGATAGTTGTAAAGCCACTAAAGACCAGATTGTTAAATCTGATAAAGTTTTGGCTATCACCTTAATAAGAAAGCTTTTAAAAATAAAGTGCAACAATTCTAAAATTGTGCATGACCACCTTATGGGATTTGAGAGATATTGTTGCTCAACTTAAATCTTTGGAATTGAGTTTTTTCAAGTAAATTTCTTATCACTTTCATATATAACTTTTTTTCTAATGAGTATGACCATGAGAAACACATATAAAGAAAATGGTCTATCAATGAACTTTTAGTTATATGTGTTCAAGAGGAAACTAGATTAAACAATGAGAAACTACATTTAGTTAACCTAGCAACTCAAGGTAAAAAATGATAAGTAGGCAATAAAGTGAAGAAGAAAAAAATGCCAATAACGAAAATGGCATCAAGTCCTTTATTTTGTTTTAATTCAGATACATAAAGGAAAGATTACCTAAAGTATAAAAAGGGACTCAAAAATAAAAGTAAACACATTTTATATGAATCTCTTTTAGTGATGTTCCTAATAACATATGGTGGTTCGACTTATGTTCAACAAAATATATTTCTATAACCATTTAAAGTTTCATAAAGTCAAGGAAACCAAAGGAAAGTTGAATGAATATCTACTATAGAAATCGTTAAGGCCTATCAAGATCATTTTTGAAATTAAGATTTGTTTTAAAACTTAAAAAATGTTTTATCTTTTATTTTGGAAATTTTCTTAATTAAAAGAGTTTTGAATTTAAATTTTTAAATTCTATTGTTGAAATTTCAAAGAAGAATTTTTTATTAGATTTTTCATCATTAACTTGGATCCTAATTATGAGAATATGTTTGTTAATTACTTTACATTATTTCTAGTAGTAAAGAAGTGCTACATATAAAACTCCTTCAAAGTTAAGGTATAAAAATTGTGTCACATCTCCATATAAAAATTGGAGAGAATTGACAATGCTGGAGTTCTTAAAACGCTTGAGTTTGACATTTAAGTTAGTTACATTAAGGAAAAAGCAAACTAACAAGCCTACTAAAGGGAGCTAAAGAGAGCACTGTAATATTTTAAGATCATACACTTTCTTCTAAGTTTGTAGATTGATGCATTAAAATTGCTATTGATGTCTTTATTAAAGTGCCAATTAAATTATTTTTTAAATTTTTTAAAAATTATGGAATAGTTGGAATCCAACTTAAGATATTATAAACTTGGGTTGTCCAGTTAAAGAGAAGGCTTATAACCCAAACATAAGGAAACTAGATCCAGGAATAAGTTAGCAGTTGTAAGTTATGCAATTAACTTAAAGGGGTAAAGGTTTTAAATGTCTCTCATATTCAACTAAGATTGTTGAAGCTGAAGGGCTAAGTTTCTTATGGATCATGGGTCCAATGGGAGTAAGTTTCCTTATAAGGTTGATATTAAGGAATAAATTTATTTAGATTGATCTTTTGTAAAGGATTTGATTGTTTCTCAAAACAAACATATAGAATTAACTAAAGAGCAATCAAATTAAGTACAACCTTAACAATAAATCATTAATCTCACTGACTAAAGGTATATAAAATGTACAAATGATTATAGAATTAAGAGATCCAATAGGTAAGAAACTAGCTATTTCTATGATTTGGTTGTATACCTATATAGTCTAATTTTGATATTGGACATAAAGATGATGTCGTTTTCATTTGCCATGAATAGTGAAAATTTCACACTTTGACATAAAGTTATGATAAAAGAGATGGAACCAATGGCTAATAATCCAGTCTAATAACTTGTTAAATTACCATTTGGTAATGTTAAAGATATGAGATTAGACTTTTGGTCAATGGTTTCACTCAAAGGAGTTATTGATTACCATGAAACTTTCTCTCCAATTTTTTATGAAACTTTCATAAAGAACTATCATAGCTTTTGTAGCTCATTTTTTATTAAGAGTTATATTAAACAGTAGTGAAAACAACTTGCTTATATAAGGATCTTGAGAAGAGGTATACATGATTTTATCATAAGGTTTCTTTGAAAGATCAATGTATAGACTAAAACAAGCATCTCACCAATGATATGTAAAGTTTAACATTTACTAAAATGTTGATCATTGTTTATACCTTAAAGTCAGTTTGAGTGAAGTTATAATTTTAGTCTTATATATTGGTGGTATTCTCCTTGCAAAAATTATTCGGCTTTGTTGCATGAGAAAAGGTTCTTTCTCAAAACTTGATATGAAGAATTTAAGTGAAACTTTATATGTCATAGGCATAAAGAATCATAGAGATAGGTTTGAAAAAAATATTAAATCTATCTCAGAAAGCCTATATCAAGACAGTTTTAGGAAGAATTAAGATGCAAAGCCATTCAACTATAAAGGTACAAATTGTGAATGAGAAATTTCAATCTAAGCTAATATCTCTAAATAATTTAGAAAACGAGCATATGAAAGGCATTAAATATGCGTATAGTATTGTGAGCCTTATATATCAAGTTTATACGAAAATTGACATAAGGTTTATAGTAAAAGTGCTTGGCAAATATTAAAGTATTTATAGCCTTGGATTATGAAATCTGCCAAAGGAATTATTTTATAAAAAAATATCACAGGCAATGAAGTTGAGATATTTAATCTCTAGTTTAAGAGTTGTCAGCAAGGCTATTAAAGATCTATTATGACAACTCTTATGCAGTATGCTTTTCTAAGAATGATAAAAGTGAGAGTCGTAGCAAGCAAATAGATATAAAGTAGCTTATTATTGGAGACTCTAAAAAGAAGCAAGAAGTCGATATCTAACACATCAGTACAAATTTAATAATAGCTGATCCTATCACTAAAACATTGTCGACAAAATAGTTTAAAATTCATATGGATCATATGGGGCTAATTAAATTTTGTCAAGATATATTTTGGCTTCTTTGATTATGTTAATTTTACATTCTTAGATTTTATGGACATATTTTAGTTTGTGCACATAAAGTTTACATGTCAAATGGACCTTGAATGATTACATAAAATTCATTCATAAGTTTTATCTCATAAAGTGCTCTTTTTAAGATGATCATGCATTGTAATACATTGGAGGGAATATTCATTTTAGAATGCTACTGCTATGATTCGTGCTACATGAAATCTTTAATTGAGTAGGAGTCAGGCTAGAGTAACTTATGGCCATGTTAAAGTTTTGGATTTAATTATCACCTATTCAAGTTCTTGGTTTATCATATGGGTTAAGTGGGAAAATGTTGGGCCTTATGTGGCCCACATGATAATAAATGGACCAAGATAATTAAATTAAATTATTAAAATGAAATTATAAAGTAAATCTTATTTAGTTTAACTACTCTAGTGATAAGAGTTTAGCTCTACTTCAGTAATTAATCAGAATACAGACTCTTTGATAGTAGGATACAACTCTAATTAGTCTTCTAGTATAGGTCCTTAGTCTAGTCTATATAAATTGCCTGTGCACCATCATAAGGTAATTATCAAGAAAAAGATATAGACTAGAAGGCTTATAAGGGGTGTTCATTTTTATGTATTTAGAGCGAGGCTAAGTTCTTGATCAATAATGACTAGATGTACGTTTTATTTAAATTATTACATGCTGGCCTTCCATGACCTCTAGTTGAAAAGGTAAGCACTCTTACCTGCCTCAGCATGCTCTTTCTCTAGCTCATTCTTGTAGATTTACCACTGTTAAGGTTGCACTTCCACTTACAGGACTACTAATGTTTTTTAGACCACCTTGCCCTCCGCTGAAGCACTTGTTGAATTAGTCTCATTGATGCCAGATGCAGTTTTAGGCATTGAATCCATCTCCGCTGCAGTCTGGTAATCATTACCATCATTTGACTTGTTAAATCCTACAGTAACAATCTCTTCAACTTCATCACCCTTATCATTCTTCTCATCATTTGTAGCTTTGGAAAAGTTATCACCTTTTACTATTGCGGTTAACTAGAGCTCCATCATCAACCTTGAAAGGTGAAGCCACAGGAGATGAAACTAGCTCAGGCTAACCATCCCCTATTTTAGAGCATTTGACCACATTGTGCACATTGGGACCTCCTTCAATAACTGCTGTCAGCTTAGGGACCACTTTCTTTATTCCTTTTCACTCTCAATTTCTAGCATGGGCTATTGGCTATCCAGCTCATCTTGGTTCTTTGATTCATCATCAACTACCTTCTCATTTCCACCTGGCTTATCCAAGATCTCGTCTCCAATATTGTTTATATTTTCCTGCTTTCCAACCTCATCCTTGTTGTCTACTTGGGGTTCTTTTGATTCTTCAAAGTTTTCTTCCATTGTGTCAGCCAATTAATTCTCCACAATAACAGCCCCTTCATTTGATCCTTGAGTTATGTCACCAACAATATCAAAAGCTTTTTCAGTTACTTGTGGACAACCAAGATTTTTTGAAATATCAGTAACTTAACCTTCAGCAACCTCCTGTGTAAAGTCTAAACCCTTAGATTTTTCGAGAATAGGTATAACCATATCTGTGCTCTTCTCCCCAGAAATTGGTAAACCTTTACACAACTCAGGCGTAGCAAAAGCCAAACGTTTACGAACTGGTTGTTGATTTTGTTGAGTGAGAGTTCCTCGAGCATCAGCATATTGAGATGTAGCTTCTGGCATCTCTACATCATCTTGTGGCTTTTCGGCTTTGACAAATCATGGGCGGACAAGCTTCTTCCCTTTTTTACGAGTTTCAAAATTGGTTTTAGGTAAACTAGATCTCTGTTCTGATGCTTTAGCTGGTTGGTGGTAACTAGTTACAAGAATAATAAAGGATGCAATAACAGGGCCCTGATTCGAAACAGACCACCAGAAAATAAAATAAACTTTTTCACGCCAAAAGCAAAGGAAAGAGGGAAAAAAAAGATAAAGTCATAACTTTAGAGACGATAACCTGTAAAGGAAGAAGAAAAAGCATCAAGAGAAGTAACATCTCTAGAGATGGAGCCAGTTCCCAGCTCATTCATAATTGAATAGGCTATTCTTTCGCATGCTCAGCACATATGAGACATCTAATCTCACAGATATACAAAATAATCAATTAACAAAAGAGAATTCAAAAATATATATAAATCAAATGCAAAAAAAAAAAAATATTTATAAGCACAATAAAATGTTTAAAATAAACATTCAAAACGTTTAACGATCTTTCAAATAATAATCTCAAAAAGTTATAGTTTTTTCTTACACACCAAAGCCTATATACTAAAATTTAAATATTACTCCCTGGTATACTTGCACGTCAGTCCACATTTAAAACTTGTAAAATATTAAAAAATATAATGAGCATAACTACTCAGCAAGCAACTAATATTCTCTCGGTTAAGTTAAACACGTTTAAAAACAATTAGGCCAAAATAATGATTTGAATTAAAAAATGCAAAAAATTTGGATAATTTTATGTTTATAAATAACTTATTTAAAAATAATAATATGACAACTATATTTAAGCAAAATTTTTGTGCTTAAGTCTTCGAAATATATATATGTATATATATATATATATATATAAATATCTCCCTTTATAAGCTATGGACAAATATCACTGTTCTTAACCGTTGGCACGGTTTGAAACAAAAATCACTATTCTTAACTAATGGTATAGTTCTAAACGAAAGCCATTATTCTAAACTGGTGGCACGGTTTAATACAAAAATCACTATTCTTAATCAGTGGCATAGTTTGAAATGAAAACCACTATTTTAAATTAGTGGCACGGTTCAATATAAAAACTATCATTCTTAATCAATGGCACAGTTCAATATAAAAATCACTATTCTTAACCGATGACACGGTTTGAAACCAGTTCCTAGTTACAAAGTGCATGTCGACATGACCAATAATTAACCTTCATTAGTAAGGTTCAAGCATAGCATATCGAGGGAGCATCCAAAACAAAAAAAATTAGATTGCCCATAACATAATACATACATTTGTTATATTTAGAAACAAATACATATTATACACAAAATATTTCTCATGCACATATCTATATATTATCAAGTAAACCTTTTAGCAAAATCATAGCAAAATTATAATTATAAAAAGAATATACAGATAAATAGCAAAATATTTCTAAATTTGAGTCTACATCTATGGATTTCATGCTTAACAAATTTACGAAAATATGGAACAAAATTACATATTTTTGCATATAGAATATAAAAATATTAAGGGTTGATTTCTGGGAAACAAATACCAAAGGAATATCAAGTTACCTGATTCGCTAAATTGAAACTTAATTTGTAAATCATGCAATTCTTTTAATAGCCTAAAGATTATATATATATATATATATATCTAAAAGGTTAGAATTTATAAAAAATAAAAATTTAACAATGTACAACTTTTCGCTAGTAATTTGGAGACATTTAGGTAGTGTAGCAGCTTTTCTAGCAAGTCAAGACTTTTTAAGAATAAAATATCTAAAATTATGTAAAATTTAAAAAATAACAATTAAAATATAAAGTAAGTTTTAACTGAACTTTATGAAAATATAATTAACTGCTAAATTACTTTCTTATTTTTGAAAATAAATATGTAAAATAATAGATTTTTTTCAAAATCGAGTAAAATAAAGATAATTTTACAGATATGCATTTAAATATATAAAAATTCAATAAAATTAGAAAAAACAAGATTAATACTATTTTTAACTAAAAATATTTTATTTTGGCTGAAATAAATTTTACAAAAATTAAAAATGAATTTTTTTCCAAATTTTAGAATTTAACGATCTGTGATCATTTGGCTGACTTAAAACCATTATAAAACCAAATTCATACAAACACTAATGCCGTTTAAAAACACAATTCAACAATTGAGATGTAATACTACAACGTGGAATTTTATTTCAACAAAAATAGTTTCATACAACTTAAGTTTCAGGAGTCTAAACTTTCAAAATCATCACAAACAATTTCAGAATTTTTTAAGTTTTTAAATTAGCAGATTCAATTAACCCACTTTGGGCTTCAGTTATTTTCATACAAAACTCGAATGACCAAACTAGTTATATCATTAGAAAGTTCACATTTCATGCTATAAAAGTCATCTAAGTTTCATTAAAAATGGTTAATAGAAAATGGTTTTCCAATGACCCAAATTTGGTTGGTCGGAATAGTTAGAAAATCAAAATCAGTAACCTTAAATCATAACTCATAAAATACTCAACCACATGAAGTGCCATATATACCGTTTGAAAGATCTCGAATGGACTTTTCTACGGCTACCATAATGTCATCGAAAAGTCACCAAAAAGTTATCAAAATTTTTAAAACATCTAAATACTTCAAAATAAAAATGTGAGTTGTATGTGAATTGATCAAAATATAAGAATTTCACAAAAATTAAGCAAAATCATTTTTTTTGTGGGCTTTATATCTTCCCCTCTTTAAAAAAATTTTAGTCCTATAAACTCATACATTGGCTTTCAAAAATTTGAGAAAACTTTTCGTTCATACTTTCTTTAACTCCAAGTTGCTTTCCATTTAGTATGATTGCTTCAATGAACCTTAACATAAGGAATTGTTCGTCTATTCAATACTTTCTCTTTTCTATCAACAATACGTAACGGGTACTTGCCATAAATCAAATCTTCTTTGAGTTTCAAAGGAGCTAATTCTATGACATGACTCGAATCCATAACATATTTTCTCAACATGGAGACATGAAACACAACATGCACTCTAGATAACACAGGTGGAAGTGCCAGTCTGTAAGTTATATCTCCTATGTTATCAAGAATCTCAAAAGGTTTCACATAACAAGGACTATGTTTTCCATAAATTCCAAAGCTCATCACCTTTCTAGTTGGAAAAACTCATAAAAATATAAGGTCTCCAACCTTAAACTCTTGTTTTCTTCTCCTATTATCAACATAGCTTTTCTGTCGGCTTTGAGTTGCATGAAGATGTTCCTTAACGAATTAAACTTTTTCAACAGCTTGTGAAGAAGGTCTTGACCCATTAATTGTCTCTCACTTACATCATGCTAATAAAGAGGGGATATACACTTCATTCCATAAAAAGCTTCATATGAAGTCATCTGAATGCTGGATTAGTAACTATGATCATAGGCAAACTCTACCAAAAGCAAATAGCAATCCCCTGAACCTTCAAAATCCATAACACAAGCTCTCAACATGTCTTCCAAAATTTGGATAGTCTGCTCAGATTGTCCATCTGTTTGTGGGTGGAAAGTAATACTAAAGTTCAGTCGAATGCCTAAAGCATTATGTAAATTCTCCCAAAATTTCACCACAAAAGGAAAATGTCGATCAGACACTATAGACACTAGTACATCACGAAGTCTTACAATTTGCTTAATACATAACTCTGCCAACCTTTCTAATGACATACCCGTACGAATAGCCAAGACGTTTTTAGATTTTTTTCAATCCATCCACGATCACAAAAATGCCATTATTTTTCTTTGATGTTCTAGGTAAACCTAATACGAAGTCTAGTGTGATTCATTCCTACTTTCATTCAAGAATTATAAAAGGCTTTAACAATCATGCAGGTCTTTGATGTTCAGCCTTAACTTGTTGACAAGTCAAATAGTTAGTTATGAATTCAATAATCTCTCCTTTTAGATTATTCCACCAAAATGCGCTTTCAAATCTCTCTATAACTTAGTATCATCACGATGGATTGCATAGTTTCTATAATGAGCTTCCTCCAAAGTCTCTTTTTTCAAATCCAAGTCATCTAGAACATAGATCCTAGTACCAAACCTGAAAGAGCCATCTTCATGAATTTGAAATTCTAGTCTTAAGCCAGACTCTACTTCATATTTAATTTTTTGAAGCTAAGGATCAATAGTTTAAACATCTTTAATTCTCTGAATTATGGTACACTGAACTTGTAAGTTAGCCAAATAAGCTCAAAAACCACATACACATTTATTAATATCCATTTTCCTCAAGTTTTCTAGAATCTATCTTTAAAAGCTAATTATCGTAGCCAAATTCCCACCAGATTATTTACTTAAAGCATCTGCTACCTTATTCGCCTTACTCAGGTGGTAACTAATAGTCAAGTCATAATCCTTTAATAATTCTAACTATCTCCTTTGCCTTATATTTAACTCTTTCTGGGTGAAGAGATATTTTAAACTTTTGTGATTCATAAAAATCTCACAAGACTTTTCATAAAGATAATGTCTACAAATCTTTAATGCAAAGACTATTGTGGCCAACTCCATATAATGAGTAGGGTAATTTTCCTCATAGGGCTTCAACTGCTTAAGGTTCTTTCTTTAAAGCATTGCTATAGATGGTAAAACTTTTTCTAGCAACAAGTAAAGTAAGGATATGAGCGAAAACTAATCTTTTTTTTTAATTCTTCAAAACTTCTTTCACAATCATCCTACCAATCAAATCTCACTTCTTTTTAAATCAATCTAGTTAAAGACATAGCAATACGAGAGAAATCATCCACAAAGCGCCTATAGTACCTAACTAAGCCTAAAAAGCTACGAATCTCATAAACATCATTTGGCCTTTTTCTTTCAACTATTTCCTCAATCTTTTTTGGACGAACTAAAATCCCGTTCTTTGACATTACATGCCTAAAAAAAGCACTGGATAGCTAAACTCACATTTTTTTTAACTTCGTAAACAACTGCTTCTGTCTTCAAGTCTCCAACATGATTTGTAAATGTTTTTCATGCTCCTTCAAACTACGAGAATACACCAATATGTCATCAATAAAAACAACTACAAATCTATCCAAGTAAAGTTTAAAAACTGTATTCGTTAAGTCTGCAAACATAAAAAGAGCATTTGTCACCTTAAACAGCACCATAAGGAACTCATAATGTCTATACCGAGTTCAAAAAGTAGTTTTAGGTACATCTTCAGTTCTGACTTTTAATTGGCGATAGCTAGATTGAAGATTAATCTTGGAGAACACCTGACACCATTTAATTGATTAAATAAATCATCAATATGAGGCAAAGGATATCTATTCTTCACAATTTCCTTGTTCAACTCATGGTAATCAATACATAGCCTCATACGTCATCATCCTTTTTCACAAATAACCCCATGCTCCCTACGATGACATACTAGGTCTCACAAAGCCTTTATCAAAAAGCTTTTGCAACTCTTTTTTCAACTTTTTTAATTTTGTAAGAGCGATTCTATAAAGAGTATTAGAAATAGGATTGACGCCTGGAAGCAAATCAATAAAGAAATCAATTTCCCCATTATGAGGTAATTTGGAAAGATCATCAAGAAAAACATTAAAAAAATCTCTCATAAAAAGAAAAATATCCTTCAGTACCTTTTCCTCAGTTCTATTGTTAACAACAACTGTGAAATGACTTTTACAACCATTTCTCATTAGTCGATTAGCTTGCACTACAAAAATAACATGTAAAAGAACATATGCATCAAAACTATGGAAACTAAAAGGTACTTCCCCAGGGATTTCAAAATATAACTTTTTTTTAATGATAATTAACCTTATCATAATGAGCAGACAACCAATCCATCCCTAGAATCACATCAAAATTGCTCATACTTAAAACATGCAAGTTGGCTGCCAATTCCCTATCCTCAATTCTTATCAGGCATATTTCACAAATCTTGTCAGACAAAAGTTGACCTCTGGTTGGTGTTTTAACACATAGTTCATATTCCAAAAAGGTACAAGGCAAAGCATACTTTTGAACAAAAACAGATGAAACAAAAGAATACGAAGCCCTAGTATCGAACAAAACATGAGTCTAAATAAAGGCAATTTATAGAATACTTGAAACAATGGTATTAGATGCTTTAGGATCTTGTTGAGTTAAAGCAAATACATAAGCTTGAGTCTAAGGTTTTTCTTCTCTTTACGATCCAGATAAACGTGTTTGCACAGTCTGTATAGC